>JSUI01006535.1:4990-62715 GCA_000833645.1 Huntiella omanensis | reverse complement strand
ATCTTCTTTGAGGCTAACAGTTCTTCCTCACCACTAGTCTGGGCCAGGCTCCTGCCCGCCAGTGCGCCATCAACGGTGGTCTCGCCAACACCGTTCCTGCCACCACCGTCAACAAGGTTTGCGCCTCCGGTATGAAGGCTGTCATTCTTGGTGCTCAGACCATCATGACCGGCAACGCTGACATTGTCGTCGCTGGTGGTACTGAGTCCATGTCCAACACTCCCCACTACCTCCCCAACCTCCGCACTGGTGCCAAGTACGGCGACCAGACCTTGGTTGACGGTGTCCTCAAGGATGGTCTTACCGACGCTTATGGCAAGCAGCACATGGGTATCTCTGCCGAGCTCTGTGCTACCGAGTACGAGCTCTCCCGCGAGGCTCAGGATGAGTACGCCATCAACTCTTACAAGAAGGCCCAGGCTGCTACTGCTGCCAAGAAGTTCGCTGAGATCTACCCCATTGAGGTCTCCGGCGGTCGTGGCAAGCCCAACGTTGTAGTTGACAAGGACGACGAGGTCAGCAACCTGAACGAGGCCAAGCTCAAGGCCATGCGCCCTGCCTTCAAGCCTGATGGTTCGGTCACTGCCCCCAATGCTGCCCCCATCAACGATGGTGCCGCTGCCCTTGTTCTCGTCTCCGAGAAGAAGCTTAAGGAGCTCAACCTGAAGCCCATTGCCCGTATTGTTGGCTGGGCTGATGCTGCTCGTGAGCCTGAGCGCTTCACCGTTGCTCCCGCTCTTGCCATCCCCAAGGCCATCCAGCACGCCGGCCTCACCCCCGAGCAGATCTCGTTCTACGAGATCAACGAGGCTTTCTCGGTCGTTGCTCTTGCCAACATGAAGATCCTGGGTCTTTCTGCTGACAATGTCAACGTCTTTGGTGGCTCTGTCGCCATTGGCCACCCTCTGGGCTGCTCTGGTGCCCGTATCATCACCACCCTGACCACTGTTCTTGCTGAGAACAAGGCCAAGTACGGTGTTGCCGGTATTTGCAACGGTGGCGGTGGTGCTTCGGCTATCGTCATTGAGAACCTCCAGTAAACAGTCTGTGATTGTTCAAAAATGTTTTGTTTTACGATTGATGAGACTCAGGAGTCTCTTTAAAAGGAATNGCCACCCTCTGGGCTGCTCTGGTGCCCGTATCATCACCACCCTGACCACTGTTCTTGCTGAGAACAAGGCCAAGTACGGTGTTGCCGGTATTTGCAACGGTGGCGGTGGTGCTTCGGCTATCGTCATCGAGAACCTCCAGTAAACAGTCTGCGATTGTTCAAAAATGTTTTGTTTTATGATTGATGAGACTCAGGAGTCTCTTTAAAAGGAATTATTAATGGGTTGTTGTTTTTAAGTGAGGGGCATTTTGCATAATAATTACGGTTTAGTATTTGACTTTGTGTTCAATTATTTTGCGTCCATCTGTGACGCCGTGGCATTTTGAAGACGTGTTGTGAATATGCGCATATGTGTATGTGATATGTGATAGGCAGAATGTTGCTGTATACACGTGGGCATATACTGCTAGATGAAGCGTTCATCTGCGTATGTATGTACATACATAGCTAGTAGTCTGCACAGGTGGCGTGATTCCCAAGAAAGTGGATATATGTACTAGCGATTATCGGATCTGATAAGATTTTTTCTCGCCCATCACAGAACTTTTCACCACCAAAACTAGCGTGGGTCCACTATAATACGTTACATCGGTCATTAACATCGGCAGGCAAGACGGGAAGGAAGGAAGGGACTGGTGAGTAATAACGACAGGAAGTCACGCATTGTTTGGGACCAAATGTGAAGAAAACAGAAAACAGTTATTAACTACGTAAAAAACAAATACACTATGAATATCGAGCTGGCTGGAATTAATTAATCAGTGACCATCCGCCAATCACTTAGTTAAAACTCAAAAACAAACCCAGACGCAAAGTGAGGAATACCAAAAAGCAAAAAAAAAAACACCAGAGAAACATGAAAAAAGAAACACATACACCGAAATATCAAGTCCTAACGCGTGGAGCAAAAAAATGAACGGGATGGAAAAATGGACAAGCAGAAAGAGATGAAGCAGCTTTTAGAAGAAAGAAAAAGACAAGAACAATGGGATACAAGGACTTTTATGCCTCGATAGTTGTGTCTGCCATGGTTACATCAGCATCGGCAATCGTTGTATCGGCATCACCAGGTACCTCCGCGGCTTCAGTGGCATCCGTAGGGGCAGGGGCTGTTGTTGTATCCGTTACTGGTGCATTCTCAGGGATAGGAGCCGACATGTCAACGTCCACTGTACCGTTGTTTAACAACTGACCATAGAGAGTCAAGTAGTGCTTAACTTCGTCGACCGATTCACAAGACTCCATCCATGATGGTGACGTCGTGAACTTGTTTAGACAAGCGGCACGATACTTGGTGTTCAGGGCAACCTGCTTTTCACGAGACTGGAAGGCTTCAGCAGATAATGGGCGATCGTAGATTGCCCATTCATAACCGAATGGCTTCCAAAGAAGCTTGTATGTAGACTGACAGATCTTGGGCTTCATAGCAACTTGCTCCTGAATGTCATCTGGGTCAGGCAGGTAGTCCCGATTAATCGGGGCTGTGGGGTCTTGTTCGAATGGCAAATTGCGAGCCAAGGCGGTTGGGCGCATCTTGCTGATCTGGATGCCTTCAGTGAAGTTCTCCCGGTGGAAGCACGAAGCATAGTACTGCCAACGTTGTCTCTTTTGCATGTCCTCAACGTGGAAGGTACGGTCTTCGCGCTTCAACCAACGAGCCGTCAGGCGAGAGTCTGCAGGGTACCAGGTGAAAGCGAAGACCTCGCCGTCCTTGACACACTTTTCCACGAACTTACGCATGTTGATCTCGAGGAAGAAGGAAGTTTCCTCGCGCTCGCGAGTCTCGTAGTACTGGGCAATGATGTCTGGCGTCTTTTCCTTGGCATCATGACTGGTGCTTGTCAAGGCCATTCGGCACATGGTCTTGAGCAAATCTTGGATGGTGTACAATTTCCACCCACACTTCATGTAGTAGTGGCGTAGAATCTCCTGGTATTTCAACTCTTCGCACTCGCCAGTTATGTAATCCTCGATGAGATCCAGAGTACGCGGCCAGAACACGGACTCGTCATTGAGATCATCAGCCTCAAAGAACTTGATGCGCTCTTCAATGAAACCAATATCCTTGCCAGGTTTAGGGGCGGTGAGTCTTTTAGTTGACCATTTCACACTGGCAGAGGCATTCTTCACATCGAGGAAGCGTGAGTATAAAGCCCGGAACAAACTGAGGAAAACATAGATCGTCTGGTTGCAAAACAAGTTGTACCATGGACGCTTGAACATGTCATCACTCATCACCTCACTGTCGGCAGTAGCGGGATGTTCCTCGGGAACACCATCCGGAACTGCGTTGACCCACGTCTGGCAGGAGGGCGGGAAACCAGAAACCTGGGGTTTCGAGCCAGTCGTCTTATCCCTTGGAGCATCAGCAGCTGGGACGTCTGGTGTATTGCCACGAGAAACAGCCGCACTTTCAACCTTGATGCCACGCATGACACTGCTGTGGCGACTAGGATTTGGGGCAGTTCGCTTGCCATTACGTCTGTTTGGTCCCAAGTACGGAACGTGTTCCTCATCATCTGAAGAATCGAGCTGAATCTTGGGCAGGCGTTGCAGAACAACATCATCAGGAATGTCGAACATGATCGGGATAAATGTCTCGAAAAACTCCAAGATACGATCCTTCTCGCTAATACTGTGTTGAGCACTGTTGCTAATGTACAAAGTCATGACACGTAACAGATCAACAACAACATCCTTGTCCTCGAAGTTCCAGTCGAACTGGTTGCGGTCTGCTGTACCCTTTGTTTCACGCTCTCTCCGTTGGTTCTCGTGTTTTGTCTTGATGAGGTCGACCAAATGCTTGGCAGAGAGATTCCGCTTGTCATTTTGCTTCACCAAAATACCCATGTGATCCAGACTCCGGAGATGCATGGCCTCAGTCTGGGCCCGCCAAACCTTTTCCCACTCACGTTGTGACAAGCGCCATTCTTCGTCCTTGTGTTTCATGCGGGCCAATACCACAGGAATAACCGCAAAGGGGTTTCGGAAGAGGTCATTCACTACATCGATACCACGATCCCCGTAAATCTTCTTGCAGACACGTTTAAAGATCGAGGTATTCTGTCCTGACATGGCAGCGGGCATGCGAAAAGCCTCTTGCTCACTGGGATCCATAGAAAGCATCTGTTGAGCGATCGGTTCCAGGATCTGAATGCAGCGAAGGTTGATGCTGATGTAAAAGTCATAATCGTGACGCTCTTCCTCAATTCTATGAAGTCCCTCCTCGAAAGCGTTTTTGCGATGAGCGACAAATCCAGAGTCCTCGGAAGCCCATGTTGGGTGAGACGCCCAGTCATCATTCAGAACAGAGTTGCAAAGCTCGTCACGTCCTGTACATGGCTTGAGTCTCTCCCGCTTGGGAAGCAAGCGGTAGCTGGGCCCGTACCCTCTGCAATTGCTCAAAGACACCTTATCGGCTGGAGGCGCAGGGCGGTTGACAACTGTTTGCTCTTGGGACTTGAAGTCGAGGAAGGTTTTCCATCCGGCAACTAGTTCAGGGCTTCCCTGTAAATGGCTGAGACCCTTGTGGTAAAGTGAAGAACGATCAATGATTTGCTGGTTATAGAGATTGCAAAGCTTCAGGAACTCCGTCATGGCCGGCTTGCTACCGAGATACTTCTTGACTTTTTCGAAAAAGGCCAAGTCGTCTTCACGGCTGTATTGAGGACCAGTCAAAGAAAGGGGTTCGGGGACGCCCGGGGTTAACGTCGGCTCGACAGAGTCAGTGCCATTTTTATGAGAAATTTTGGCCCTCTTAGCACCGACCATGATTCCAGATGTGCTACGAAGATTTGAGCTAACCTCACCAGGTGATGTAACGGGCGCGGCAGAGCCTTTGTCCATGCGGGGCCGCTTCTTCGTATCTTTAGTAGCGCTAGCAGGCGGTGCAAAGCTTCCGAGAGGTGGCATCTTTTGCCCGTCCCGGGTCGGCTGTGGCGTCTGTAGCAAGGCATTTGCTCCGAGTAAATCATCGCCATATTGGCCTGGCGTTGTAGCGGCCTGACCCGAAGTATCTGGAAGAAACTGTTTGAAGTCTTCGAGGAGATCCGGGGCAGAGTTGAACAAAGTAGTGACTTGGGCATAAACCTCGCCGATGGCTTTGGATTCGCGCTGATAGGTTTGCAGAATCTCCAAGAATTGTTTATAGATTTCAGGCTTGTCCTGGAATCTGTTCTTGATCTTGTTTACATAGCTTATGGCGTGGTTGAACTCAACGGGGCCGCGTCTCTCCATTCCTGGGGGCTGTTGACCGTTCGGTGGAAGAGGGCCACCGGAGCTTGGGGTTGGGGTATGAATTGCACGTGGGACATAAGGCCCTGGAGTCATGACCCCTGGTGGGCCAGCGAGAGGACCGGAGACATTGCGAGGGTGCGCCTGAGAGTCATAAGGCGGAGGAACAGGGTGTTCACCGGGGGCGTACATCATACCAGGTTGGGCAGGGTGACTGAAAGTAGTATCTGGGCTTTCGATACTACGACGGGGAGCTTGTTGGGCAGGCCAGTTGCCGTTGCGTGCACCGTAGAAAACTTGTTGACCAGGTCCAGGCATATTGCTCTCCAGTTGTGGCCCTTTACCAGCAATACTTTGAAGCGTTGTGCCCATAGGCGTGGTGACTCTGATCGTGTTTGGGTCGTTGTTGGCGCCACATTCTATCCGATAGCCCGGCGGGAGAAAAGTGTTGAATCCTTGAATCAAATTTGGATGGCCGGCGAAAAGGTCGGAAACTCTATTGATCACCCCAGGAGTGTCGATACTATAACCATTAATGTTGTTAATAGCTGAAGGGGGGGTTGCGTTGCAGCAGGGAGAAAATGCACAACTTACGCCTGACTCTTAAAGTCCTTCATTATATCTAAGAACCGGTTATAAACATCGGGTTGTTCGTGAAATTGAACCTTAACCTGGTCAAGGTAAGTGAGAGCGTCCTGTGTATTTTCAGGTTAGAGTTTATTTCGTTGGAGGTACACATGCTGGGAGTAATGTAGGTAAGCCTCGAGCCGACTAGTGCATGTCGCACTGGAATGCCTGGGCTTGCAGGGCAATAGACACGGCTCGACGCCACGCACCAGTGTGCACAATCAGTTAATTCATAACTGGTTGACGGTTTTTATTATCTGCGATTTCACCACTTACATTTAAGATGGGCTGTTGACTGGTGGCTGCAGCGTTGGCTTGACCATTCGCGGGCCCAAATTGCGTCTGCGACATTGAGCGTTGCGATTGAGCGTCACTCGGTGGTGGCCCAGCGTTGTACGGGCCTGGCTGCTGTTGCGCAATGTTTGGTGGTGCGATACTAGGAGGTGCGATACTGGGAGGTGCAATCTGAGCACTACTAATAGATGAGTTGTGAGGGACCGAGGGGTATATGGGTGGGGGAGGCAATCCCCCGTTCGTGTGCGGAAGGGGACGACCTTGGTGATCCACGACTGGCGGGGGTCCGAAATTGTTCTGGTTTGTTCCAGACGGTGGACCCAACGGAATCTGACCCGGCGCAACATTGTGAGCAGACAAGATACCACCAGGGCTGTGAATATTGCTCGACAGGCGAGAAGCCACAGGCTGGTGGATAGGCAGTGAGCCGGCATTACTGTGCAGCGGGGCGGCACCGGCGGAGGAGTACGACTCTCTCTGTTGACGCTCCATTTGCTGACGCTCCATTTGCTCTCGCTGGGCTGGGGTAAGCTCGTCTGGGTGAACAGGTCGTGGTCTGTTATGGTCCTCCATTTCGCGCTCGGCATCAATGGGTCTTGGGAGGGCTTGTTGTGGCGGGTCGTTCATGGTAGCTCAAAAAGGGTTTGCTGGAGACGGCGGACGAGACTGTTAGAAAAAGATCTCTGGGTGCGCAAGAAAGACAAACACAACAAGCAAAGACGGTAATTGCAGCTCAGGTGTTGCTTCCGTTTTTTTTTTCACAGTTGACGAGATCGAAGTTGAAGCAACAAAGACTAGGAAAAAATTGTCGCGACTGCTCAATAATGGTAAAGGCGGGATTGGAGAATGAAGACCGCAACTCACCACTAAATCAGAGTCTCTAAAATGGAACGCGATTGAGATCTCAGTGTAGCCAGCTGGTCATGTTCTAACAGCGCATAAACTACAAGAAGTGACATAAACGATAATAGCGTAAAGGTATCTCTTCAATTGACGGACTTGGAGTGGAAGCGAAAGCTTGGATAAGTACAAAACCACGAGCCAGGCGGTGTTTATCCAGCACTGCGAGAACTCCCAGCAAGCCACAGCCGCGTCCAAAACTAGTGCAAGCATCACATTGCATTGGTACGATAAGGACTCGACACGTGATGATAAGTGGCGCTAAGACCGGTTGATCATCGGCAACCATGTATAATGACGCCATGCAATAAAGTGTTTGTTATCGATAAACCTGACAGTAACATATTAATCGATAAGGCTTATCAGATTCCTAGCGACAATTAATATGTAATTTATCGTGTATGTATGTACATACATATGTACAAATATGTTCACCTGAGTGGTGCTTCTAAATGTATGCAAAATTCATGTATGTATGTATNAAGACCGGTTGATCATCGGCAACCATGTATAATGACGCCATGCAATAAAGTGTTTGTTATCGATAAACCTGACAGTAACATATTAATCGATAAGGCTTATCAGATTCCTAGCGACAATTAATATGTATTTTATCGTGTATGTATGTACAAATATGTTCACCTGAGTGGTGTTTCTAAATGTATGCAAAATTCATGTATGTATGTATGTATGTATTCAAATGTCTAGAACCAGTCGTAGTTGCAAAGCTGAGTGTACATAGCGGCAACCCAGACTGAGAGTAATTCATATAGATGCTGTAATTCTGGCAACCCGATTTCAAACCACACAATAACCACGACAACAGAGACAAAGCTAAGGCCTAGTAGTACAGTCAGGAACTTGATAATGTTCGCAATACTAAATACACAGGACAACCAAAAGAGAAAGTTGTGCGAAACAGTGCCGTCGCGGAAGGCTTGTGGTCTTGTGTCTGGAGCATACGACTCGTAAGTAACGACTTCACCATGGCAGACAACCGTACCCGTCTCTAGACGGACGATGTACGGGTTAACGGCAGAAAGTACATAGATCTCAACCCNAATACACAGGACAACCAAAAGAGAAAGTTGTGCGAAACAGTGCCGTCGCGGAAGGCTTGTGGTCTTGTGTCTGGAGCATACGACTCGTAAGTGACGACTTCACCATGGCAGACAACTGTACCCGTCTCTAGACGGACGATGTACGGGTTAACGGCAGAAAGTACATAGATCTCAACCCCATCGGAAGGTTTTTCTGTGGGTATCTTCTTTTCCGTAATATGCTTAGGGAAAGAATCCAACTTCTCAGATGAAGCTGTGACATTTGAGTACAGTCTGTAGTTGTAGTGAGAACCGGGTGTCGGCATGACAATCTTCAGCGGCTGTGGGCTCACACGAAGAGCGAGGGAAATGAGACCTGCGGTGGTGATGATGTCATACAAAAACTGGTAGCACATGTCGCAACCAGCGGTGCGGTTACCCCAACGTTTAGGGGCCAAATCATAAATAGGTGCCATGATAGTCAATAGCTCAATGGCCAATTTACGACACTCGTTACTGAAGAGCTCAGGAGCCTCTCTCTTTCCCATGATCAGGGAAGCTTGCGCCTTGTGGAGGTTTTGGTCAGAAGCTAAATCTTTGTTAGAACTTTGGTGTTGTATATGTACAATGAACTGTAATCACTCACTCTCATCACCCTTTGCGCGTGCTGGGCACCCAAAAAATGGAACCGACAAAACCTTATCAACCACGAAACGCATCACCATTGAACGAGCCACCAGAGTAACAGCGTGGGGGTCTGCCAAAATATCGTCGACCTCCTTCTGCCCACCGACCAGACGAATGGCGTTGTGGAAGTAAGGGGCAGTTGGTCCGAAGTTCAATTTATGGAAATAACTTGAGGGGCCAGTGTAGACCTCCGGTTTGCGATGATGTTTGTTGGCCTTGGTNACCCAAAAAATGGAACCGACAAAACCTTATCAACCACGAAACGCATCACCATTGAACGAGCCACCAGAGTAACAGCGTGGGGGTCTGCCAAAATATCGTCGACCTCCTTCTGCCCACCGACCAGACGGATGGCGTTGTGGAAGTAAGGGGCAGTTGGTCCAAAGTTCAATTTATGGAAATAACTTGAGGGGCCAGTGTAAACCTCCGGTTTGCGATGATGTTTGTTGGCCTTGGTTCCTTGGATGATGATAGAACTGGTGAGCTTGATCATCTGGCGCATAGACCAAATCTTGTCACCAAGGAACTGGTCGTCAAAAACATCCACTTTCTGATCTTCGGCCTGGGCAACCCACTTGAATCTAGTTTGCTTGAGCTCAGTGGTCTTCACGGTGTCTTTGACGTCAATCGTCTCACGGAACTGGTTAATGCCGTAGATAGGGTTCCCCTCAGTTCCGGGGAACTCATTTGTAGTGCCGTCATGCGTGACGAGAATCCGATCGGTTTCCATTGTGGTAGTGGGTTTAAGTGTATAAATAGATGAAGGTATGTTGAGCAAAGATATCAAACAATCCAGTTGTTGTAGGCTTTGTAATTTAATTGAGGAATAATCAATGATGTTGGTTTCACTACTTGTTCATGGGCGACGACGTGCCTATTTATCACCATTTGTTAATGACGATTTCTTTGATGGTGTATAAGTCTTTGTTAAAAACTTGGTTTCTATTTTCTCTTTGACCATTTGCGGCCAGCATGTAACGCCTACTGTAAGTTGCTATGTGATTGGTGATCGGATTGGATCACAAAGAACTAAGAATCAGCCGTGGCAGTTCTGCATTCATCAAAGCTGCGGCGTTGTATTTTCCATGGTTCGCTATCAATAGTCTGAAAGGTACCNCGTGTAACACTTGATAGGCATTGTACGGGAGAAGGAATCAAACGTACCATCAGATGTTTCTTTGACGTCTTATACTGCATAACCCTAACGTTGTTGCTCTCCATCAACCCTATCAAATGGCCGAAGAGTTTGTGTGAACTTGGTCCTGAATCATGTTCAAATGTGGCGTTTCAATGATGCGTCAACACAAGCATCTGATTGTTAGAAACACTATGGCCACACCAAAACAGAACGCATTAATGATGTGTTGTGTATGTAAAAGCNATTTTCTCTTTGACCATTTGCGGCCAGCATGTAACGCCTACTGTAAGTTGCTATGTGATTGGTGATCGGATTGGATCACAAAGAACTAAGAATCAGCCGTGGCAGTTTTGCATTCATCAAAGCTGCGGCGTTGTATTTTCCATGGTTCGCTATCAATAGTCTGAAAGGTACCAATGACAAAAAACATGATCAAAGAATTGTTCTTCGCGATGCGTGTAACACTTGATAGACATTGTACGGGAGAAGGAATCAAACGTACCATCAGATGTTTCTTTGACGTCTTATACTGTATAACCCTAACGTTGTTGCTCTCCATCAACCCTATCAAATGGCCGAAGAGTTTGTGTGAACTTGATCCTGAATCATGTTCAAATTTGGCGTTTCAATGATGCATCAACACAAGCATCTGATTGTTAGAAACACTATGGCCACACCAAAACAGAACACATTAATGATGTGTTGTGTATGTAAAAGCCACTTTATACATACATACGTCATACACACAACATCCAGAAATATGGCCGATGGAATAACAAAACTCCATGACGTCGCCATTTGACCCTTGTAAGTGAGAACCAGGGCTTGACTAGAAAGCCGTCTGAGGCACAGCGACAGCGAAGCACACGGGAAGTTATATCAAGGCTACTCTCCGAAACACCATACACTAACAGTAAAAACGGGGATATGAAGACGCTATGAAACATGGCATCGGACAACATGAACAGCACTGTTGTCTCGCATCGCAAATCATGACACGGGAGCCAGCCCAAAAATGGATCCAGGAGCTCTAGAAGAAACTTCGCCCCATGACCAGCCAGGTACCCGAGCTTTTGGATGAAGCGTGAGGGCCACACATGTATGTATGTACATATGTATGTACATATCTTGTAGCACTTTCTCATGTATGTATGTTACATTGATCTCATGAGGACTGTAAATATGCACAACCGATAACCCACAGACACGGAGTAACGAAGTTAGGCGGCTTCAGGGCATCAGGGCGAAGCCTGTTGTCACATGTCTGCGACTGTGAGCGGACAGGAAGGTCGGGGTTGATGGTTAGGGTGAAAAAGTATGCTGGCGAGGTCACGAGACACTGGTGAATAGCATCAGGTAACATGCTAATTATTAGAGAAAGAGAGGGGCAGGATAAGACAACTTTTTGGGAGGGACCGTTTGACAGATAGGTCGGATAAGCAGGCTTTTAAGTGACAAGCCCCTGTAATTTTATAAGGAAAGAAGGTACAATATGTGTATGTACACCCAAACAGAGTAGTATCAGCAGTTGTTGTGGTTCTATTTATCGCCTACCTGTAGTATCAGCAGTGAACGAGAGTGAATACCTGTGTGGGCTGTTGGAACAGTCTGTCAAACAACGGAAACGACTACGACCCCCCGCTATCTCTAAACAAGAATAGTTGTATAGCGGCCCCGTTTAGAGGCACCGACAGGAGGTCCATGGCGGCGAGAAAAAAACGAAGCAAAAATCGAAGGAAGGGAAAAAAGAAACAACCCAAACGTCCCACTTGCCTAGGCTGGAGCAGGGGAACCCCATAACATGAGTAGAAGTGATTGCTGGACACAAGCCCGGGACAAGCCCCTCTCCAATTAGCAGCGCTAGAAGGTCAAGCCGCTTGCCCGCCGCTGGTCAGTGGGAAAAAATCGGATTAAATAAAAACGTCTGCCCGCTCCCGTGATTTCTCTTCTTTTTGAATCTCCTTCCTTCTCCAGACGCAGACTTGCCTTCATACCCGAACAGACTTGCTATTTTCCGTTATACCTTCGTTTGTTTTGGAATCGCACCGGTGCCTTCCTCGAATTCATCTAACAACTACTCCTCAATCGTCCCCGGTGGATATTTACCAGTAGTTTTGTTGTGACCGACTTTCGTCCTAGAAATCTTTCTCGACCTTGAACAAATCATCAACCGCCTTTGACCGTTTGTCATTTCTAACCACGAAGTTCACACTCCACGGAAGACATCGACTTTTATTATTGTCTACGAGTTTCTCCTTTGGATACTCTCTCCATTAAACAAGCCGCTTTTTTCAACTTTACATCCTATTTCACCGTCAAAATGGCCACCGAGATGGATCAGCAGGTCGACCTGACCACTATTCCTATTGACCCCACCAACGCCTCTCACGAGGAGAAGGCTGCGGTCGAAGCCGTCGACGCTGCCAACAAGGAGATCACTGTTTTCCACGACAAGGACAACTTCAATGTCAAGCACCCCCTCCAGAACAGATGGACTCTTTGGTTCACCAAGCCCCCCAGTGGCCGTGTAAGTTTCATCTATGATTTGTCGAGTTGAGATGCATTTGCTAACTGTTATGGTGTAGGGTGACAACTGGAACGATCTGCTCAAGAAGTTGATTACCTTTGACTCTGTTGAGGAGTTCTGGGGCATCTACGTAAGTTTTTGTGACCAACATCGATGATAAGCAGACAACAATCTAACAAAATTTGTTTCCATCTATAGAACAACATTGCTCCCGTTTCCGAGCTTGCCGTTAAGTCTGACTACCACCTGTTCAAGGAGGGTGTCCGCCCCGAGTGGGAGGATGCTGCCAACAAGCACGGTGGTAAGTGGTCTTACCAGTACCGCGAGAAGCGTAGTGTCGATATTGACACCATCTGGATGCACGTCATGATGGCCGCCATTGGTGAGACCCTCGAGGAGGATGGTGATGGTGAGGTCATGGGCGTTGTCGTCAACATCCGTAAGGGCTTTTACCGCATCTGCGTTTGGACCCATAGCACTGGTCGTGCCATTCCTGGTCGCGGTGATGGCGATGTCTCTGGTGGAAAGGGCCGCTCCAACGCTAAGGGCGAGTCGGTTCTGAAGAACATTGGCAGCCGTTTCAAGCAGGTTCTGAAGATCAACCCCAACGACCACGTTGAGTTCTCTGGTCACACCGATGCTGCCACTGTTGGTAGCACCCGCGTTAAGCCCAAGATCGTTGTTTAAGGCTCTGGTTGTGTTTACTCAACAGCTCGGTACCATTTCCCGGATCCAAAGGAGTGGTTACCCCCAAAAGTTGAGGAGCCTAAACATCAAGCGTAATAGCCTCTGTGTTTTGACTGCCTCTATGTCTAAATCCCCATCCCATTGACGATTGGAGCATGATGGGCTTATTCTGCATGCATTCTACTATGATTTTCTTTAGAAACACTATTATGATACCTAGTTTTATCCGTGGGCATGGTCGAGCCGAAAGCTCGCGCTCATAAATGAAAAAAAAGTTATAAAATCACGACATGTTCAAGTTTGTAAAGGTGATTATGTAATTGTGTTTATTATATATGTACAGTGTCTATTTCTCATCACCGCTGAACTCGTCGGCGTAGACGGCCTTGACCAAGTTCTTCTTGTTGATCTTGCCCATGGCATTACGGGGAATACTGTCAACCAACTTGATAGTCTGGGGGATCTTGTAGTTGACGAGACGATCTCTAAGAGCGCGACGCATATCCATAGCGGACCACTTGGTGGTAACCTCCTTGTTGAGAACAATGACAGCACCGACCTTTTGACCCCACTTACCAGACGGCACGGCCACAACAGCACACTCAGCCACCTGTGGCAATGAAAGCAACTCACGCTCGACCTCCAAAGCCGAAACCTTTTCACCACCGGTCTTGATGATGTCAGCGCTCTTACGGCCCTGGATGAAGTACATGAGACCCTTGGCCCAGGCGTCTCCTGAATGACCAGCAGTAGGCACAGCCCGACGCACAGCGACATCACCGGTCTTGAACCAGCGGCCCTTGCCGTCCTCTCCCTCGACAAATTCCTTGGCGGTGGCTTCGGGGTTCTTCCAGTATTCCTTGAAGATGGTGGGACCGCGGAGTTGGATTTCTCCGACGCGTTCACGGCCGTCGGGGGTGAGTTCTTCGCCGTAGGGGATGATGAGGTTGGTGTCTAGTTCGCAGAGACGGGCTTCGACGGTGGGGAGGGGCCAGCCGACGGAGGCGTCAACGCGGTCTTCGGGGGCGAGAGAGCAGGAGAGGGCCATGCCTACTTCGGTCATGCCGTATCTTTCAAGGAGGATGTTGCCCTTGGAGAGGGTAGTCCAGGCTTGCTTGATGGGGGTAGGGAGGGCGGCGGAGCCGGAGAAGGCGATTCGGAGGTGGGCGGGGGAGATGGCGGTGCGGGCGGTTTCTTGGAGGGACTCGGGGAGACCCTTGAAGGTGGTCATGAGACGGCTGTATACGGTGGGTACGGCGGTGAAGAAAGTGATGGCGGGAGGAGCGGGAGTGGTGGTGGAGGTGAAGGGCGCGAGGAAACGGTTCCATACGGCGTCGGCGTTGAATGGGAACATGAATTCGATGGAGGATCCGGCGACAAGAGGGGTGATGATGGCGTTGACGGTGCCGTGGATATGGTGGAGAGGTAGCACGTGTAGGAGGTGGTCGGCGGGGGTGTAGCGCCAGGCTTGGATGAGGGCGGAGGCCTGGGCGGAGAGAGCGGATTCGGGGATGAGGACACCCTTCTATACTCGGGGAAGAGGACTATTATTAGTACTATTCCAAATCAGACATGCACACGTAGATACTTACAGGGCGGTTAGTGGTACCGGAAGTGTAGAGCATCATACCCGTGTTCCCGGGCTCGGAGCCCTCAAGATCAACAGTCTCATGAGCGGAACCACCCAGTAACTTCTCCAATTGCAAGTAAGCGGGCTTCGCGTCAAGCTCGGTCTTCAAAGTCTCCTCCGCCTTAGCAGCGAACTTGGCGGAAGAAACAAGGAGGATGGCCTCACTCTGGTTGAGAATATATTGTAACTCGGCAGCAGGGAAAGCCGGCGACAATGGCACGGCAATGGCGCGAGAAGCGAGGATGGAAAGGAGGGTCACTTTATGTAGAATATCATGGTTAGTGGATATGTACTTATATGAACGTCCCAAGTAGAAAGGAGATTCTTACCGACATAGTCGTAACTATTCTCAACCAAAAAGGCAATTCTCTCCCCGGCAATGTCACTCCGCCCGGTGGTCTCCAGCAACTTTGCACGCGCCCGGCGCACATCACCTAGTAACTCTCCATACTTAAACTCCCTCCCCGACTTAGAATGCACAACGACGGTAGAATTTGGGTCATGTTTCGAAATAGCCTCGAAAAGCGGCAACTTAGGCAACGACGTCATGTTTCCAAGTAAATGATTGTCCTGGTTAAACAATCTAGAAGAACAAGACGAAAAGAATCGGCCGTTCGGATAACTAAATGACCTTCCATAATCTCCCCGGGTACAAGCTACACTGCGCAAAACAGTGGGGATCCGGCGGGGCGAAATCGTCGTGACGCCATACCCCTCGCCCCGCAAAAAGGCCACCACCGGACGTCTGATGGCGCCGGCCCGAGACGACAGAGACATGGGTAGTCGTGTCAACATGGGGGGTGTATAGTGTAGTATAGTACAATGTAGGCTTATATGTGTATGTGCCAGACGATAAGCTTCCTTGTTACCAGCTAGGGAAATCTGTGGCTGGCAAACTCAAGGGCACTGCGGGTTTTTGGGGGGGCGATGGGATATACACTAAACAGATGGATTTGGCGGGCGACGAGGGCTTTCGATGGCGGTTCCTTAGGGGGACCGGAGTGGTTGGATAGGATGGCGCTTTGGGGCGAAGGATTTTTGGTGATGGTGGGTTGCGGAGTTTGCTCAGGACGGGTAGGACAAGTCATGCGGGTAAGAATTACACATGCAAGAAAGTGAAGTTACGGATGTCATGAGCGGGATATTGGACCGGTAATTTGTGGAGCCCCCGGAACCTGGGTATCTTGAAGGAAGACCGAGGTAAATTCTTTGCGACCTCGGAATAACCTCGTCATTACATGAACTGTACATACATACATATGCACCCCGGATATAACCACATTTGGAATTACACAGGAAACCAATATTATTGACAAAAAACAACGCAAGTAATAAATCAAATATGTACAGTAGCCCAGGAAAAGAAACTCCAAACTACCATGCCAGACGCCGGTAAATGCAATGGAAATAGAACGAGAACAAATGCCGTCCGGTCAAAACAACAAAAAAAGAGATGAAAAAATCTACCGCCAGTGAATCACAAACCTAGGTCTCAACTTCACTCGTCCGTCTTGGAGAGCGACACGTTCTTAACGCCCGTGATAAGTTGCGCGCTCATATCCTGCACCGCATGTACAGCAGTCCCTGGTACGGCCACAGCGGCCTTATCCATCGTGTCACGGGCCTGAGCAGCAGCTTGTTCAACTAGGCTACTAACCGAGTTCTCAAGCTCGTCCTCGTCATACTCTTCTTCCGAGTCGACTTCACCTTCTTCATCATCTGCATATTCCTCGCCTTCTCCTTCCTCATCATACTCTTCTTCTTCCTCTTCTTCGAGCTCCTCTTCCCCTTCTTCTTCATCTTCCGTATCGCCAGATTCCGATGCAGTGAACGAAAAGTCGTCAAGATCCCGAGGCACGTCACGCCAGTATGTAAAGTCGGTAAACTCCTCACCACCGCCCTTGACCATGGTCGTAGCTGGAGGGAAGTAGTGGTCGACGACTTCATTGATGTTCATGTACGTCATCTTGAGCGTATTAAGACTCAGTAAATCCATCGAAACCTCGGAATTGGAGTTGATGGTAAAGATGCGGTTACGTGGGACATCTACAGTGCGATATGAAATCTGATCCGTCAAACGGTTACCGAAGCCGGCGTAGAAAGGTCTGCTTTCAGGTCCATACAAGTTCCGGATGTCACGAAGTGTGGCCATCTTGAAGATGTGTGGCTTTCTCAGATAGATCTCACGACGCAAAGCGTGGAATGTCCGATCTGGAGAAAGAATCGTTGGCCCACGGGGTAATCTGTATCCATCTTGTACAATACCGTTCAAGTATGCGCGAGTAGTATCTGATTGCCCGACGGACCGCGACGTTAGGTACATGATGTTGTAGCCGTTGGCCGAAATATCACTGTATAGCTTGGCAATGCCAGAGTGAGTCCAATCGCGACCAATCATGTTGAGCACGTGGCCGAGGGCATCAGATTTGGTAATGGTACCGTCAATGTCGGAAATAACAACTGGCGCATCATACTTCCACAAAAACATGTAAGCTTCACACGTGGCTCGGTTGACAGTAAAGCGAATGACGTTCTCGCCCTGGTTAAGGTTCAGGCTCTTCAGTTGGTCGCTCGTCAAACGCAACGTCTTGGCGTAGTTCCGGTTAGGATCACCAGCGGGAGCCACGTCTGACGTACCGGATCTGCCCTGCAACTGCATGTGTCCCGAATCCGACTCTGTGCGGCGGTGACCGTGGGTTGAGCGCATGGTCGTGATATCGCTACCGTCACTCTGGTATCCTGGGTCAGACGCGGCGTCGTTATTGTTGGCTCCGGACCTCATAACGTCCAGAGTCCGCTTGGTGGCCGCCTCCTTGGCCTCCTCACTGTGATAGATCCACAGGTTTCCGTGCTCATCCAGACCAAATAACGCACCAATGTCGTGGTTACCATCCAGTTCCTCAGAAAGGATACGGCGAGCCAGAATCTCGGCCTTCAGGACATCTTCCTCATTACTCTTGAAGCCAGTCATATCAAGCATAAGATCACCTGTGTCAGTAATTTGACTAGGGATATTAGCAGCTGACAGTTCCTTGGAAAGAACCTCGGCCCGGACATAAGCCTCTGTCTTGACCAATGGTGGCGGGCTATTGGAACGCTCTGTGGGGATGGCAGAGTCGCCTTGTTGAGAGTTTCCATTATTACTCGAGTCGAGTGCCTTGTTCACCTGCCACTCTTCCGACTTGGCGCGGGTCATAAGAAATTCGGGAGATGGTGATGAAAGTGAAGTTAAAGAAGCTAAAGAAATTGACAGTTAGTGTGAGTTAGGTTTGAGATAAGGCGCGGTAAAAACATACCATCCTCATTGAGACCAGCTGAAGAAGCAACTAGTCTCTTAGGTGACTTGCCAGATCTGGTGGTGGATACATCATCAAGATCAAAACCTTCTGGATCACCTTCCGAGCCACCCATTTTAGCCGGTGCAATCCTTGGACTGGCTGCTGGTGAGGCCAGAGGTGATGTTTGAAGAGCCTGTGGGATATTATCGGTAGTCTCAAAGACGAAAAAGGCTTCACCACCTTCACCAAGCTTCATCGATAAATCTTGTTTGACTCCATTGACTTCGAATTCCACCTTCTTCTCAAATGGTCTCAACAGAGAGAATTTGCCGAACCGAACGTGAAATGGGGAACACGAGAGAGATCCGTCTTCATGCTCCACGACAATGACGTCGATAGCACCACTGAGGGTGGCAGGGTTGATTGAGTTCCATGTCGTTGATATAGAATCACTAATGTTGCGCACGTACTGCATTGTGTCGAGAAGGTCGTCTAGTGACGACAAGCGCAAGTTAAAGAAAGTCGTAAGTTTCGCAAATGCTTGATTCGGGAGACGGGATTTTTATGGAGAATAAATGGGCGTTCCTTCGCGCAAACGAAAGCTGGTTTACTGCAAGTCGCAAACGAGGATAAAAAGGAGGATATCCAGGGTGCGTCGGCTCGAGGTTGTAAGATGAGGATCCAGACCAGGTTGAGGTCGTTAACAGCAACGATGCCAAAGAATTCTGTGGAGGGGTCTTTTTGGTGCTAAATGTGAGCTTGCTCTAGAACGTCTCTACCGGCTATGGTTTGTTCCTCGTCTGGTGGTGGTTGGAATGTGTCGCTTGAGCTTGACACTGTTCGCAAACGGCACAAAAAAGCCAGGGCCAGCAACGACAGGGCAAAATGGAAGAAGAACAAGAGAACTGGGGATGAGCTCAATCAGTTCCCAAGGGAGAGCTTTAGAACCGAAAGAGGAAGAGACAACCAACTAAGGGAAGACTGGCTCTGGATTTATAATGCGAGGGCTTTTTGGAGTATAATATACAGAGATGATGGGTTTTGGGTCTGTTGCGGAATGGTGAAGCGAATTGACCACGGCTAGACGCAGCAAATGCAGGTAAAGAGGGAGATTTGTCTAGGATAGAAACTAGTAGGTTTGCTGCTGTACAGGTAGTACTAAAAGAGCGGATGTTGCAGAACAGAAAAGCCCAGAGGCGCAATGCAGAAGAGAAAAAAAAGCGGGCTCAAACGAAGGTTTAGATAAGACGTAGGGCGAACGGTTTGTTGTGGCTGCAGAATAGGCTTGACGTTTGGTGGACAGTCTGACTTTAAAGGGCGGGATGCAAGATAGACAATGGGCGCTATCTGCCGTTGAGTACGTGAGATATGTCGGTATATGCAAGAGAGCTTGGTCCAGGTCGTTTTGACAGTGATCCGTGTGCACGGAGCGGTATGTAAGGGCAAGCGGCGACAGCGGTGACGGGCAAGTAGTGAGCGGGTTTGTCGAGCAAGCTATGAAGAGGAAAAGAACGCCGACGAGGGGTATGTTGAATTTTGTATTTTTACTGCCGCTTGAGTAACGGAAGAGTTCTAATGTGGGTAAGGATCAGCAATGCTGGTTTTTGTTAAGTGCTAAGTTTTTGCTTGTGATTCTTTGGGAAACAGGAATGCGGGCCTCGATCGAATCATATAAAGAGAACTGAGAACGGGTTGAATCTTTCACTAGGGTGGAAGTCGGTGAGTAAGTGAATCCGTCCCACGCTAGTAAATGGTTGGACAGTATAGATGCAGTGAAAATGACCTCTATTGCAGCAGAGAACTGGTCCAAGCAGCCCGGAGGTCCTTTGCGCAGCACGATGGCGGCAGGAGGAACAGAAGGAAGGGTTGACGGGATTTTGTCTTGTTACTTGGATGTTGCAGTGCGGGAAGGGGTGACCACGATGCTGTAAAAATAGCAGAGCGTGGGACGAGCGCGTGTTGAGACTGGATATACAGGCTGGGGTTTGAAAAGGCGGAGATGAAGACAAGACAGACGGGCTGGGCGATGCTAGGCTTGATGGGTGAGTTTAACCAAGGCGAAGACACTGTGAATTGGGTGCCAGGGCTGCTGAGACTCTCTGGTGGCTAGAACACAACAGCGGGATTGGATTGGATCATGCACGAACGAGGCCCTGGTTCCGGTGATGCTGGGGGATATTCTGGGGTTTGTATGTTCACATGTTATATATGTATGTACGTACCACAGGACGACAACAGGAAAAAAGAGTTGAGAGCGTGATGTAGAGATAAGAAGGCTGTAGGTTCGGGTATATATAGACATAGATAGTCACGCAGTAATTAAAAAGCGGCTGCCGAGGTGTGTTAGTTTAGGTGGGACAAGGAACCCAACAAAGGTTATAGGAATGCAATTGGCGATAATGGGATAAGCGACAACGCCAGACTGGGCACAGAGCGCCGCCAGTAAGAAGCAAGTCGAGATGAAAAAAAGGCTCAGTAACAAGGCTACCAGACCAGTTGTAAATCCCAACAAGGAAAGAATGGTTTCACGGTGCCGCTTCTGGTGTTTCGATCCATGGTCCGGCTCTACGTTTTTTTACAAAAATAAAGCACATATTCTGGGTAGATGCCTTGGAATGTTGCAGGCGTTGTGACAAAAGGGTGCACAATTTTCATTTTTACTAGTGGTGTTACAGGCAGGAGGACATGTAAGCTTGACCAGAGATGGAAAGTGTCTTTTTTAACAATCACATGTCACTTGCACATGACGATAGTTAGTGCCGTGAGGCCTAGGGTCGATCAGTAGTGCAGAATACCGGCACATGGGAAACGAGACATTGAGAGCCCGTGAAACAGGCACTGCAGAAATGTATTGTACATGCCATTTTTAGAGAGCGGTTTCTGTCGCCGACGACATCCGGTAGATCTTGTCCCGACACGTCATTATATAGAAATCGATTTTTTCTCGCCATTTTTTCTGCTTTGCATATCTAGATGCCTTGTTCCTTCCCATTAACACATTGGGGATCCGTAATGCATGTGAAAGTCCAATTGTCCCCACTTTCAAAGGTAAATGGAAGCCAATGAAGAGACACTCGGCCCCCCAGCATTAGTCTGATTTGGTGGGGTTCCCAAGGTTTATGGATTTCTAGTGTTATAGGGCCTAAGCTTGGTTGATCGGAAGAACCAACAGACAATCCCTCATCCCATCCGTCTTTTCTCAACAATTGACGGAATACGGCGTATCGTGGGTTGTGCGATAGCCGTCGGATGTCGTGTCAATACCCGTAGTTTCATGACGACCTGCAGCGGGTTATCTCATCATTGTTGCACAGAATGAACCTATACTTGCATGTGTTGTGAAGATGAGTGCATATAATCGTCCACGATGAGATATAATCGGCAGATTCAGACAATGTCTCAACCCCCAACGGTGGCGTTTTTCACTTTTGCCCATGTAGACTGCTGAATTGGTCTTTGACACTTGAAAGTTGCAGGGTTTTCCGCCCAATGACTTAGTCTGCCTTTTTTTCCAAAAGCCATCGATTGTTGGTGGTGAAACGAGCATTTCTGAACACATGGGGCGAATACTAACCATCGTTTGGTTGGGGTAACAAGCCGGATGTACCGGACTTGGAATCACATGGCTGGTTACAAATGTCTGGCTTTGGGTGTGACAGTATGACTCGTATGTATCAAGTATCAGCGTTGTTCGGAATCTACCGTCAGTTGAAAGATGATCCTAGTGGTCCTCAACTGGTGTTCTGTTGATTACATCAACGGGGACAATGATGCTATGACGTATGAAGTTGATGTGAAACGCCAGATTCGCGATTCATGATATAATTAATTTGAAGTAGTGATATCTAACCAACAAAATATGGGATAATACCAAGCTAACGAAATTGCTCATCAACTGCCATGTGACCAGATTCTCACGAAAACGTAGATATCAATGTGGTTTTGTCTCATCATATCGTAACACACATGATGCACACATGGCCAACATTGATCATCAGGGTTGAAATGTATAAGTTCCAAAATAGGGTTAGCGCCCCACCAGTTAACCTAGCCAATGGCCATTGTCTAGAAACGCTTGTAAGCACTAGACAGGGGTATTGACCAATCAGATGTTGCGCTGTTCATGTTACCCAGAAATTTTCCAAATTCGACATCAACGTCCTGCGATATCTACCAAGTCCAAGAGAATCACCACTTTCTTGATTCTGGCAATCAACTTCCCCTTTGCCACATCTATAAACCATCTTTGGCCTACCCGCGACAGTTTTTGCCTATGCGCATTCCTCTCAACCCTCTTCTTTGCCGTCTCGTCTACCCCCGAACCGCCATATTATCACTCCAAACCCGGAGTATCACACACGCCCGTCCGTCCCTCTTCATGTTAACCGAACAACAAGCCATCGCCGCCACCATGTCCGCTTGCGCCGGCCAAAAGCGCGCCAATAACCAGGGCGGCCGCCCTTGGAAGAAGAAGACTAAGCGCGAAAAGAACATCACCCAGGGCTCCTCTGAGGATGTCCTCCGCTGCGACATCCTCGCCCTTATGAACGATTTGTCTATTAACCCCGAAACCTGGGTTGACACCGCTACGCTTCCTGCCCCTGGGTCGGAAATTGAGGTTGTTGTTCATGAGTTATCTTCAACCGGTGACGGTCTTGCGATCCAGAAGGACTCTGAGAATAAGCAGATCTACACCGTCCCCTTCACTGTTCCCGGCGACGTCGCCAAAATCAAGGTTGTTCGTCACTTGATGGCCGATAAGCACTCTATGGCCGACTTCATCGAAATCGTCACCCCATCTCCCCGCCGCGACGACTCCCGCGTACAGTGCCAGTACTTTTCCAAGTGTGGTGGTTGCCAGTTCCAAATGCTCGACTACCCCGACCAACTGGGTTTAAAGAAGCGCATCGTTGAAAAGGCCTTTAAGAATTTCTCTGGCATTGAACTTCCTGTTCCCGTCGGTGAGACTATCGGGTCGCCAAAACAGTACGGGTACCGGACAAAGTTGACTCCCCATTTTGACGGCCCACCGGGTGGTCGTGCCGCGAAGCGCAAGGGTATTAAGCCTGAGTTCAGCGAGGTCCCCGAGATTGGCTTCATGTTGAAGGGTCGTCGGAAGGTTCTCGATATCGAGGACTGCCCCATTGGTACCCCTATTGTGCGCCAAGGTGTGCGCAATGAGCGCAAGCGTGTCACAGAGAACATTGACCAGTACTCTCGCGGCGCCACACTTCTTGTCCGTGAAAACACCACTCGGTACGCTCTCAATGACCCTACAATCCCACAAAATCTCGATGCCACCCTCGCTCACCGTGAGGACAGCGAAACCTTCACCGACATCAAAACCTATGAGACCAACGCTCTCGCCATGACCGAGGAATACATCGGTACTAAACACTTCAAGAATCCCGCTGGTTCCTTCTTCCAAAACAACAACTCTATTCTTCTCCCTTTCACCGAGTACATCCGGAACAACGTACACATGCCCGGCGGCTACCCCGAAGGTACCCCGCAAATCAAGTACCTGATTGACGCCTACTGCGGCTCTGGTCTCTTCACCATTTCACTTTCAGATATCTTCACCAAGAGCATCGGTATCGACATTGCCGAACAATCCATCGATTACGCGCGGAAAAATGCCGAAGCCAACGGTCTGGACTCCACCCAATGCCAATTCATCGCCGCCGACGCCAACGAATTATTCAAGAGTGTTCTCACCGACAAGGACGAGACCCTGGTTATCTTGGATCCCCCGCGGAAGGGCTGTGACGAAAACTTCCTTACCCAGTTATTGAAGTTTGCCCCTAAGAGAGTCATTTACATTTCGTGTAATGTACACACTCAGGCGCGTGACGTTGGTTTCATGGTGAGGGGCTGTGAGGAGGCGGGAGCTGTTACATATGCCGTGGAGAGTCTTAGAGGATTTGATTTCTTCCCGCAGACTGGACATGTGGAGGGTGTCTGTGTTATGACTAGAGTTGATGGTGTAGCTTCTGAACCAGTACCAGAGACTGCTGCGGTCCCAATTGTACAGGCCGTTGAGGCCGTTGAGGCCCCTATGGAGGTTACCCAGACCCCCGCCGAAGCCATTCATGCGCCAGTAGCGGATGAGGTTGTCAAGGAGGCCCTCAACTAAACACGAGGAGCAATATATAGTTCCGATACACAAAAAGGATGATTTGAATAGTTTATAATGACCCAATAGACAAAACTACAGTTGAACACAGAGCTATATACTTCTAATTCTCCACCAACAGCTTGATCGCATTCACTGTGACCTCCACCACCTCTGACCGCTGGCTTGCTTTAGCACACTCCATCAAAATCTCCATACCACCCTGACTAGCCACAGCTGTGCGAGCCCGCTTTCCTGACTCTGACTCAGAAGACATCATGTTGTACAAAACCACAGCTGCGCGATGTCTCAAGTCTTCACTATCATCCTGGCACATGCTAAAGATGACATTGATACCCTTGTCGCGGTTCAGAATACCATCAATCACACCGTCGAAGCCAGAGATCGAAGCTAGAGCACCACCAGCTGCGCTACGAATACCGGTATCTTCGGCATCAGCAAGAGCAAGAAGAATGTGAAGACGGTTCTTAGCTCGAGATGAACCATCGGCATAAAGGGCAATACCCTCTGGATCTTGGACCAAGTTGCATACCAGCTCAACTGCCGCTTTGCAAACCATGGTATTTTGAACCAACAATAAGTCCTCAATCTTAGGCCACGCCACTTTAACAATCACGCGGTGAACATCTTCATCCTCAAGTGATGCCAGATTAGTGAGTGCTAACAGTCCTTCGAATGTCGGCAAGAAGTTGCGACGCCCCGAGGACTCGTCAGGATCCAGCAAAGTAACCAGTGGGGGAATAGCCGACTGTTCTGAAATGTTACTGTTACCGCCAAACACAAGTGCGGGATTAGTGCTAATCATGATCCGGGCGAGAGCATGTGCAGCAATGTACTTGCCCTTCTTATCCTCACGGGGTAACACAGCCCAAGCAGTGATAGCAAGACGGATTGCACCTTGTTGGGCGAGTTGACCACGAATACTGTGAATCGAAGCAATTGAGTTGAGGATGTTGACAATGAGAAGTAAAGACGCCGGTGACCCGTTCTTACTGTGTGACACAAGAACTGGGACGACCCCAGCCTCAAACACCTTCTTGCACCTGGCTTGGACATGGGCGTCATCGTCTAGAGGGTTTGGTCCAGCCAACTTCCCCGCAGCGTTGGCATAGGCCTTGAGTTGATTCATCTTCTCCTCCTCAGCGGATACCACTGGCCTAAACCGGGTCAAATTCACCAGGACACTGAGTGCGCCATAAGTGGCAGGTGACTTTGGTGGCGCTATCTCTAGCTCTTTAACCAGATTCTTCAAAAAAGTTTCATCCTTGGACAACTTTTCCTTTACGGCAGGTTGGATCGAGGCATACGCTAGACCTTCGATAGCCTGGCCATGACTCCGGTCATGATCTTCCTCCACAAGCATACCAGTGAACATGGTCGACAACTCTTCAATGGTAATGGTAGCTGTGGTGATTCTATTCTCGCCGTCACTACTCGGTTGGGTAGGGATCGCCTTCATTCTGTTGGTCAGTCAGCCAACTAAAGATTTGAAATGTCAAAGACCACCGAATAACTTACCTGAAGCTTCGCGAGAATGACTGCAGCCAGTTTTTGGACCTGCTGCGAGTGTCTTCGCATTGAAATTGATCCCTCTTGTTGGTCATGTTGAGGCTCCGTCACCTCAGGCTTCAAGCTACCCTCCAGGTCTTGCGCCACGATCTCATCTAACCACTCGGCACAGTACTTTTGTACGGCTTCCCGGCAGTGGGTGTTCATGCAAGCCGCACTTAACATCTCCAGGCAAGCCGTCTCAACCTTACGGCTCTTCCACTTGCGTCTAATCAGCGGCCCAAGGCTAGGTAGGAAGCCCTCCTTAAGGAACAACTCTGAAGTAACATCGGGTACCACTGGGAACGCAGCGGCTGCAACGCAGAAAGCAACAATAAAGTCATCGTAAGTACCTCTTTTCACACGACCAAAGAAGAAAGTCTTCAAGTTCTCCGAGCCAATCTGGCCAGCAGCTTGGAAATATGAAGACATAGTCAAAGTAGCATGACCCCGCACAACCTCCGGTTGACGCATATCAAGATACCCAAGGAGGGTATCTACGCAGTCATTATCAATGATCCGTGTAAGAGTCTGGTAACCGGGTATGGATTGGTCCTTGAAATCGTTGGAAAACGCCTTTGTAAGGGAGTCAAGGTCCTTGCAAGTCTCATCATCTTCTTGACCGCCTTCCATCAGACGAGCAATAATGAGCTGAACCTCATTCTCTGAATCTGTGAACTCCATAGTTGACATTTTGCCGTAGTGTACAAGAAGGTTTAACAAGGGAGACAGTTAAATCTGAAGGAATCGTCAATGCTGAATGTAAACGAAAACAACAAGCCATGTAAGTTGTAAAGTAGGAGACTATATGAACTTCTACGTTTGAACAAACAATTGGCAATTCAAAAAGAAGATATAGGTGAACTCCAATAAATCACACCACAATCATGAGGATAACAAGCGGTAAAAAGGAAACACAAGATCTCCAATTCGTTTCGTTTAACATTAGCTACAATAGCTCTCTGTCATCCCACCCGCCATTATGGCAACCACTGTGCCCCTCCAAACAGGGATTCTTAATATCTTATCTTATCCACGTCATTGGCTGCAAGATGCTATCACGTGCCTGTTTTCCCAACAAGGGTTATAGTCAGGGTCCAAGAAATCGCGGCACATAGCATTTTCACGACAGTACGACTGGCCATCCAGAACCCCCGACGTCATCAAACGAATCCTTTTAACCCATCCCCCCATCTCCACGCGCCGGTAACCCCCGGATGTCCCCGCGGGCCACTTCCCCTCCCACAGCGCCACCATGAACGCCGTCGATGCCTCGGACCATTTCCAGGCGAGCGGCTCCGCCGGCGACTCGTCGGCCTCGATGCTCGCTATAGTCCTCGACACGAACCCGCGATCCTGGGCCGCTCTCCACGATAAGCTCCCGCTTTCCCGCGCCGCCGCGAACCTTCTTGTTTTCCTCAACGCCCACATGGCCCTCGGTACCGCCAATCGCGTTGCCGTTGTCGCGGCGCATACCAATCGGTCGGCCTGGCTGTATCCCAACCCTTCGTATTCAGCGACTACGTCAGAAGACGATGGAGATGTCGCCATGATGGATGCGACTGCGTCGATGCGCTCGGCCAATGGTACCACCGCGCACAAAGAAGCTAGTTTGGTTGACATTGAAAATACCGTTCTGAGCAACCTCAGCAACCTGATCCATGGAACCACAGAGGCCGACCTCGAATGTTCCACAACATTGTTATCCGGTGCTCTGACACTTGCCTTGAACTTGATCAACCGGACCTTTCTCAATGTCAACGTTGGAAAGTCGGGCCCAGCCGAGGAGGAATCTTCTAAAGCCGCCGCCAAACCACGCATCACAGCCCGCATCCTCGTCATTTCTGTTTCCGACTCCGAACCCTCCCAATACATCTCTACCATGAACACCGTCTTTGCTGCGGCGCACAGTTCTATTGCCATTGATACTCTCTCTCTATGTGGAGATGCTACGTTATTACAACAAGCTGCCTTCATCACCAATGGTACCTTTCTGAGAGCAGCAGAGCCTAGAGGACTCTTGCAGTATCTCATGGTTGGGTTTACTACAGATAATGAGATTGCCGCCAGACTCATGACAGCTTCACATACTACCGTTGATTTCCGGGCAGCTTGCTTTTGTCACGGCAAGGTGGTGGACATGGGATTTGTTTGTTCCATTTGTTTAAGTATTTTCTGCGAGTTGCCACCAAACTCCACGTGCATCACGTGTGGCACCTCACTAGATTCCGGGTCTCTAGCAGTGAAACCAATTGTGATCCCACGCAAGAAGAAAAAGAAGAAGAAGGCAATCGGTACAGGAAATGCAACCCCAGAAACAACAACCTCCACTCCGGGTCCATAGTGCCTGCTCGTGTTCCATATATCAAGATAGACTCATTAGACAACTCTCGCATTGGCTCCTGCCAACAACATCATAATCAAACTAACGAATTTTACGGACTATTCATTTTTTTTATAAACTAAATGTAAAGATAACCTATAGTAATAACTTTCCAGAGGTCACCATCTCAGTCACTATGAGTCCGCAAAGAAAAAAAAACATGATCGTCAACAATCATGATCTGCGAGCCCCTCTAGCTACTGAGCCTGGCGCCTTGTTAGAACGACGTGAACACACGCACATAGGCTCAATATCCTTAGACGTCATTGACGCCACGGCGAATGAGTCGGTATTGTGAGAAAAGTAAAAGTAAACCCCGTAGTTGGTCTTCTTGACTGCCAGTACTCCAATGGCTGCTGGTGCCGAAGAGTCCACAACGCCAGGATGCCCCATGAAGTCCTGCATGATAAATGACTCCATGATTGAATCTTCGTTGTCGTCGAGGATGTCACGCCCATTTTGTCCGCGTCGTGATCCTTGGTACAACCGTTGTGCGCAGACTTGCGATGCCACGGTCGTGGCCATGTGCTCTCCAGTACCGCTGGTAATAGTAGCGACAGACACAGCATCTTCGTCCGACGGGTTACACGGAATAACCGCGGCACCAACCCCAACGAGAGCTGCCGGGCCCACCCGTCCGCGGTGCTTCATCCCTATGCCTCCAGACGAGGCGGCTGCAGCAATGTTACCGAAGCAATCAATTGCAATAGCACCTACCGTGTCTACCACATCGTCGTGTCCTTGTGGTGGAACACCAAACTCTTCGGCCTGTACTATCTCAAATGCCATGTCCGAAGTACTTTGCATTTCGTCAAATGGTCGTTTGCGAGTGTCGAGACCATCAGCTGTGTGACCAACTGCTGATGGTGAACCATTCACAAGGTCTTCGTTCATTGGCACGAAAAGGCCGGGCGATGAACTAATCTCTGAATCCCGAGCGGGGTCTTTATGGGCCTTTTTGGATCGGAAAAATCTAGTGGCACGAGTATGACCATCGCCATTTTTGCTATTCTTGGCCGGTGATGTGTTGAGTTGTTGAGCGGGGACAGACAAGAAATGAGCATCGGCGGGTGATAGTTCAACACCTTGGCTATGACGAATTTTTTTGCACATTCGGGTAGCTTCGTCGAGATCACGTTTCCAGTCGAGGAATCGTTCTCCTGAGCTTCGTGACACAAGTAGCTCATTGCGTATAAGTGGCATTCCGTGATCCACGGCAAACTGTGCGGCACCTTTGCCGGCAAGAAGATTTGGTGGAACTCGGCGGTAGGACAATCCGGCATGACTGGCATCGAGTATTAACTTGGCAAGGAGAACTGGGTTCTTGATATCTGTTACACGGCTACATGTCAGATGCTACACATGATAGGGACATCGGAACGTGTGGTACTTACGAGGGACCGCTCCACAAGCACCACTGCGGCCGAGGTGATCAACAATAGCGGCATCTCCTTCGACTCTACCCTCAATGGTGAGATTGGAACCAAATCCGGCGTTTGTGATCTCGGCATCTTCCATAACAGCAACCGCCATAGCAGCAGCTTCAACAGCTGTACCGCCCGCTCTCAGCAGAGCCATAGCAGCGGTACAAGCACTATAATAGGGAACGTGAGTCAGAAGATATGATTCGATAACTTATGCGATTGGATCTTACTCTCTACACACTGCCAAATGCAAGTGTTCATTTTGTAAACTATGGTAACCGGCGCCGGCGTGGACGTAGATGGCCGTCAAGGGTTTATTCAGAGGTGTCTCGGGAGCCTCCATAGTAATTAATAGGATTTGTAGGTATGATTCGGTAGGTTGTACAGTAAGATATATTTATCGTTATACACGAGCGACAAGTTATCGTTAAACTGTGCTCTGTGACAGTTAATTGTGGCGTTGTTTTGTGGACGTGGACGGAGATGAAAGTTTGGCACTTAAAGAAATCGTAGGTGTAAAAAAGAGAGTAAAGGGCAGATACAAAATGATTAGAGATCAACTATTAAGGTATGGATTTCGAGGTAACGGGTGTTGATATGAAAGAGAGATAAATCGTCCTCTTGAAGGATAGAAACGATGCTCAAGTAGTCAATTTGACAACTGTAGTAAGCACTGAATACCTCCTGGTCAAAACAAGAAGTCCCTACTTTTAGAAGTGGCATTTATCTACGATTCAAACTATATGAAGAGATTACCGTTCATGTATAAGCTTAGGAAAACGACGTTTATCTGTTTAGTGTGACGTCAGTGATTCCTTCATTTGAGTTCACCATACCACCATGGTCCTCCCAACAGTAGGGTTAAAACTGCACCGCGGCGGTGCAAACCCTAATTTTCGGCTGTTCTGGTTCCAGCGCTGTAGACTTCGTCTATGGTGGGGCTATTGGCGCGGGAAGGCTGGCTTCACACTAGAACTCGACCAGGGTCACCAGCTCAAAGCTCCAATGGGTAAGCACAGTGGCTTTGCTCAACCTAGACCGAGTATCCCCCCTTCGTCATCAGATCCACATTCACGACCGATTCGCAACTGCGCTCCGTTCATTTTTGCTACCTTCAGCTCCGACTACCGTGTCGCCGATTCCGCCTTTCCCCCCCGAGTCCAACCGATCGCCCACTAGCCCACTATGGCGCACCAAACTCCCGCCGTTGTCATGGACAAGTAAGCTCCTTCCGGTCGGTTGGTCTGTGGCGGCCCCACGCCCCGCTTCCGATGCTCAATTGAGCTATTCAAAGTTCCGGGGTTTACGGACCAGCCATACCTCCGTATTTCTATGTGATTGCGCCACTAACTTGTGCTTGTTCTGTAGCGGAACGGGTTTTTCTAAGCTCGGTATGCGCCCATTTCCTACACTCAACCGTCAACAAATGCGACCATTCTCAACCGATGCTGCCTAGACGACTTGAAATCGACTGCGCTCTTCAGCTGTCAGTCCCACTCAATATATCAAGACTGTGTCTGACCATGTCTCGCTCAAAATTTAGGTTTCGCCGGCAATGATTCCCCTTCGTTCGTTTTCCCTACTGCTATTGCGACCAAGAGCCCTGCCGCTGCCGGTGGTGGCTCCGGTTCGGGACGTCCCGCTGTCGCCAACAAGCCTTCCTTCTTGACCGGCGGTGCCGGTGCTGGTGGTAACCTGAATGCTAAGCGCGGTACCGAGGATCTTGACTTCTTCATTGGTGATGAGGCTATTTCCGCCGCCAATGGCCCTGGTATGTCTTGGCTTACAATTTATTGGAGTCGCACCAGCTAACTGGGTATATTACAGGCTATGGTCTTCACTACCCTATCCGTCACGGTCAAATAGAGAACTGGGTATGAACTTGTCTCATGAGATGAAATCCGCCATGGAATGCTAACATTGGTGTAGGATCACATGGAACGTTTCTGGTCCAACTCTATCTTCAAGTATCTGCGCGTTGAGCCTGAAGACCACTATTTTCTTCTCACTGAGCCTGTAAGGAATTGTCTAACATGCGCCTACCAGTCTCTTTGCTAACAGCAATTAGCCTCTGAACCCCCCCGAGAACCGTGAAAACACCGCCGAGATTTTCTTCGAGTCCTTCAACTGCGCCGGCATGTACATTGCCGTTCAGGCCGTGCTCGCCCTTGCCGCTTCTTGGACTTCATCTAAGGTTCAAGACCGTTCTCTGACCGGTACCGTTATCGATTCTGGTGACGGTGTCACCCACGTTATTCCTGTCGCCGAGGGTTACGTTATTGGCTCGTCCATCAAGTCTATCCCCATTGCTGGTCGCGATATCACTTACTTTGTTCAGTCTCTGCTGCGTGATCGTGGAGAGCCCGATTCGTCTCTGCGCACTGCGCAAGAGATCAAGGAGCAATACTGCTATGTTTGCCCAGACATTGTCAAGGAGTTTGCTCGTTTCGACCGCGATCGTAGCCGTTTTCTGAAGCACGTTGTCGCCCAACCCGGCGGTCGCGAGAGCATCGTCGATATTGGTTACGAGCGCTTCCTTGCGCCTGAAATCTTTTTCAACCCCGAAATCTACAGCTCCGACTTTCTGACTCCTCTTCCCGTGGTTGTCGACAATGTTATCCAGTCTTCGCCCATCGATGTTAGACGAGGACTGTACAAGAACGTTGTCTTGTCGGGTGGTAGCACTCTGTACAAGGACTTTGGTCGCAGATTACAGCGCGATATCAAGCAGTTGGTTGATGCACGTATTCGCGCTAGTGAAGTCCGCAGCGGCGGTGCCAAGAGTGGTGGTCTTGATGTCCAGGTTATTACCCACAAGAGACAACGCCATGGCCCTTGGTTCGGTGGTTCTTTGCTGGGTCAGACTCCCGAGTTCCGCTCTTACTGCCACACTAAGGCTGAGGTAAGTGTTACACGTAACTTTAAACTACTTTTGTTTGATATTGACTGTTTTTATAGTACCAAGAATATGGTCCCAGTATTGTCCGCAGATTTGCTCTTCTGGGCGGACCTGGAAGTTCGTAAACATATTGTACACAAGTGTATGGGATATATTTGGACCATCACTAGTATCCAGACGAAGATGCATGGCTACTACACCGTATCACGTGGCTACTTGGCTCCAGCCAGTACCAAGTCGTTGCGTGTACGAAATGATGGAAGTTTTTACGATGAATTTCATAGGGAGAGGTCATGTTTAGAGTTGATATGGATGTTGTTATTGCCAGTTGAGCGTTATTTCCTTTACAAATGTCACGTTTTGTTCTTTCAATCTTTTATCACTTCTTCTGTTTTTCCACTGGTATGTTACCAGGGAAAACGAACAATGTGAGCTGGTGACACAAGCTTGACATGTTGGGTGTGACGACGGTTCCTGGGTGGCGATGATGATATGATGGGATGAGAATGTCTGTCACTGTGGCACAAAAATCAGATAACAGACAAATTCTACACTTTTTTTACTACGAAAACTTTACATCTAATATCAACGACATTCCAAGAAAACAAAAATCAACGGACCAAGAAGGAAACCCAAGGGTAAATGTAAAAAAAGTAAATGAATAAAGCAAATCCCGCAGACCCATCATGTAAAACATCAGGTAACTAAAGGGAACAACCACAAGTCTTGCGTCTCGCAGTCCCCGCCAGTCTATAATAGAAAGACACAAGAAAAGAATAGAAAAAAGGAATACCCAATAACGCAAAGACAATCAACTTCCACATTCCATTTCCCCCGCACCTGGTTCTACAAAACACACGCCTTTACCGACAAACATCTTCGTTCGGCTGGCCAACATGATCATTTCATGGCAGTCATGGCATTCGTTGGTTTTACGCGTCCTTGAGACCAAATGCCCGGCGCCACTTACGGATGTAAGGCGCGGCAAGAGCCGCACAGCTGCGCTCACCGGAAGCGGAGGCAGTGCAGTCGTTCAGGTGGATGACGAAGTCACCCTCTTGGAACTGACCACCGTTAGTGGCGTCCTGGTAAGAGTTGAAGACGCGCTGGGGAATAAGACCCAGTCTCGAGAGAATGGTAGGGTGCCATTGAATGATGTGCTCCTATGATGCAATAGGTTAGAGCTGTTATACTGTATATGGCAATAGGAAGACTTACAAGAGCATGGGTGTCGGCACGCTGGAAGTTGTAGCTGCGGTACAGAGGGTCATACCAAGTATCAAGGAAGAACTTGGCCCACTCGCCGTTGCGAACAACGAAGCTGGAGGCAGTAACACCCTTCACATCTTGGGTGATGGCCAGGTCAATGTCCTCACCCTTGAGGTGACCGAAAGTCTTGATGATGCCATCCGGGGGCACAATCGAATGGTCGCGGATGATGGACTTGTCAAGCTTGGGGTTAGTGAGAATGTCCTTCTCGGGCTTGACGGTGGGGTCCATGATGAAGGAGTTCTGGTCCAGGTACCAGAAGAACTTGGCCTCGGGGTACTTGGCCATGGCGTGACGCATGGCGACAACCTTGGTCCACGACATGGGCGCGCCTTTAAGGTCATAATCGCCAGCCTTAGCGAAGAAGGTACCGTAGCCTATAGATTGAATATTATTAGCGAGGTGCTCAAGGATGTATTCTGCAGAAATCGACAAGACTGGGCTGCTTGCCGTGCCGTTTCTTCCGTGTCTAGCTGCATGTTGGTTGCACATGGGGCATGCGAGATTCCGTAAAACCTAATGCAGATAGACCAGGAAGGACCGGCACGGGCCGTAGCTCTGCCTTTCGGCGCATATCTTGTCGTCAACCATAGATGTGAAAAACCGATGACATACTGTGCTTCTTAGCATAGGCGAGACGGTTGTCTTCAATGCTCTTGATGTATTCGTGAGGGTAGCCACCGGCATCGAATGCCGTGACAACAACAACTGGTGGCTCTCCCTTGATGACGCGGGGCTTAGCGTGATGACTGCTGCTAGAGGACCCGCCAATCAGCCACCAAAGACCAAAGAAGACCAGGAAAACGGTCCCGATGAGCTTGAAATGATTCTTCCGCAACGATGGCATCTTGGAGCGGCGAGGCTTGAAAGGTGGCGGATTTGAGTCTTTCCGTGATGGGTAGGCGTAATGCATCGTGGCGTTTGTGATGATCGAATTTGTGAATTTTGCGAGGTGTTCGTGAAGCGACTGTGGCCAGCGCGAGATTGCAGTCGCAATTGACAATCTGTCGAATGGTCGAGACAGAGAGCAGATGTAATGCGAATGTCGTGAGATTTGTCGTATAAGCGCTCGATAATGGCACAATTGCGGGAGCTCAGCAGCGGTGTAATAGCTTTTTTTGTTTCGGTAATCGCGAAGTGGCGGTTTGCAAGGCTGGGTTTGACAGCACAAGAGTGTCAATCAAGACAGCGAAATGTTCTTTAGAGTCGAAACGAGGACAGGTAGAATTGAAATAGTGTCGCCGAGCAAAACTAAGTGTCGGGGCCGGTTGATGATCGGGCCAATAGTAAATTGAACAAGAGTTACCACGAAACAAATAGTATACGGTGGTCCACGGGTCTGAGTGTAGAAGGTTGTCGCTAAAATACCCCTGGCAAGTTTACGTCTGGATGGGGTCGAGAATGTGAACAGAGAGTGGGATGGAAGGATTCAATCGGCCCTGGGCGTCTGAAGCTAAAACCAAGAGCATGAGCCGGTGATGAGTAGGAAATTAAGCCAACTGGCAACAACAAGGCCCGTACTCTGTTATAGGTGGACGGTAGGAAGAGTTTGTGAAGCACGACTACATGTATGTATGTACATATGCCACTTGAACGTAGCTTTTGAGCACAAACTTCTGGGATGGAAAAGGCAAAATTGATCAAGAATGAACGAGAATTCAGTAGAAATAAGAAAAATTGTGTTCAATGATGCAATGTCTCTGATTAAATAGATAAAGCGCCGGACAAACGACCCGCTTGTCATCGGAGTTCCAAAACTTCTAGATCTGTACAGATTGCGGCTAATGGTATGGGCATGCTCATTTCGCGGCAAATACTTTGACAGGTGGACACAATTAAATCACGTGATACTTGAAATCTGGACCATGTCAAACATGTGAGCCGCATTACCGCGATGCAGCAAAACAGTAGAGTTACGGGTTTACGAAATGTGTCAAATGAAGTTGGATTTCAGGGCTGGCTGTCTCAGTAAAGATCAATGCAAGCATCGAATAAAAGAGTGAGCCCAAAAATCAAGTACTCTCCAGTAAAAGAAGCAACTCCGAAGAGATGTTCTCTAGAGGCTAGCACCGCCAACGATCACCGACGACGCCGGTTGTCAAAGTGAAGTCTGACCCAAAACGGGCCAGTCTTCGAAGACAAACCGAATCTTATTCTCTGCACACAGACTAGTCGACTCAAAACGGAAAAACAACTGAGAGGCAACTTAAAGGTGTGCAGGAGATTGAATAGAGTGCCGTTTGTGCGAATTGCATCACTTGATGTCGCATATGAAAAGGGATATTCTGATTAAAATTGAATCAGGTGCTAGCAGTTAGATAAAACTTGCAGCAAATATAGCCAGAACTGCGTGGCTGTAGACAATGGAAACGGTACTCTATTGCGAGTGTCATGAGACTCAAGAGGTGAAGAATGAGAAGAAAACGAAAATTCAATGCCCCAGCCAAACTTTATATTGACCGCCCCACTTTAATTCGACCGCGGGAGTCACATGACTTAGACATCAATCTCGAGACCACCATGCTGATATCCAGACTGCGGTCTGGATAACTGATACAAAATCATTCTCAACAGACCTACGCTCTCTCAAGTCATAGTTTGGCATTAAAATCTATAGCTCTCTCACGTGTATTCTTCACGACTTGAGAATATGTGATTCTCAGTTACAGCCCTTGACCCTATTGTCACTTATGTCACGTGACCCTCATCACTAATGCTCTAGGCCTACCACCCGACGACATGCTTGACGCGCACTGAAGTTGCCTGAAGCTTGGTGGGAGCTCCATCCAGCCTCGTGGGGTCAACGTCGACAGCTTAACCGCTCTACAACCAAAGTCTTTGGACCTCATATTTTGACGATAATTTGCAACATTTGGAGACTTTATTGTCCAATTCTTATTGTCTAATACACCTATCTTGATTTAATCGTCCACAATGGCTTACAACTTTTCCCTCACCACCTTCTCCCCCAGGTAAAGCTCCCCGCTCTCTCGGACATCCCACTTTGGCTCTAATCGAGATACTAACAATTTGTAGTGGAAAGTTGGTTCAAATTGGTGCGTAGATATTGGTCATGTTATGCTGTTGTAGGAAACGGCATACATATAAACAACCCGCAACAATCTCAATACTAACTGTACCAGAATATGCTCTCAATGCTGTCAACCAAGGTGTAACCGCCGTCGGTATCAAGGGTCAGTCGCAAATGATATAACTCTTTTACGACGGTGCATACTAACATTTCTTCGTTTAGCCACCAACGGTATTGTTCTCGCCACTGAGAAGAGATCTTCCTCTCGCCTCGCAGACCCCTCCTCCCTCAACAAGATCACCGATATTACTCCCGACATTGGTATGGTCTACGCCGGCATGGGCCCAGATTACCGTGTCTTGGTCGACCGTGCTCGCAAGGTCTCACACACCAACTACAAGCGCATCTTCAACGAATACCCCCCCACAAGAATTCTGGTTCAGGACATTGCTCGTGTCATGCAAGAGGCTACACAGTCCGGTGGTGTCCGTCCTTACGGTGTGTCTCTACTGGTTGCTGGTTGGGACGAGGGTGTCCTGCCCGATGAGGAGGTTGAGGCCATGGCTGCTGGTACTGCCACTCCTGAGCAGAAGAAGCCAACTGGCAAGACTGGTGGTATTCTGAAGGGTGGTCCTATGTTGTACCAGGTTGACCCCTCTGGCAGTTACTTCCCTTGGAAGGCGACAGCCATTGGTAAGGCGGCGCCACAGGCGAAGACTTTCCTCGAGAAGCGGTATTCTGAGGATCTGGAACTGGAAGACGCTATCCACATTGCGCTGTTAACCCTGAAGGAGACTATTGAAGGCGAGATGAGTGGTGAGACCATTGAGTTGGGTAAGTTTGGACAATCAAAGCGCACATTGCCACAAGCTGTTACTAACAAGTATCCACATTACAGCCATTGCTGGTCCTCCTGCTGACCACCTTCTCGGTATCGAGGGTGTCGAAGGTGCCCGGGGACCTCGGTTCCGGAAGCTCACGCCCCAGGAGATTGATGACTACTTGACGAACCTGTAAACAATCAAAAGAGGTTGTCTTGTTTATGTGTTTTCGGTAATTTTCTCTGTTTAATGATTTGACGTTATGAACTTTTTTGCTGTGGAGCATGGCGTGGTGGAATGAATAAACAATTACATCAGCAAATAAGCATTAAGTTAACATGGATGGCCTAAATCTCATGCAGAGCTGTCTATATGACATAAATTAAGCCGGGCCTTTTGTCAAGAGAATAGACATGTGTGGGCCTGCATGCACACTTTGGATCACTTCGTTATCCGTTTCCAATTTGAGATCCAGTTGCCAGTCTCCAGGCCAATCTTCAGTGGCGGATCCAAGCTGACCACTGCTATTGCATCCTTTTCCCCATATATCTCCATCTGTCCCCAATATGAGAGCATGTTTGCTACCAACTGCTACATCTTTGACATCACTGTCGACTAGAATTGGGTCATGTAATGGCGTATCCGCAAAAAGATTTGTCTGGCCTGGCCTCCCTCCCCATGCAAATAGATCACCCGTGTGCGTCAATGCTACTAACGTGTAGCCACAAGCTGCTATTTTGCGTATTTGAGGCGTCGTATTGTCATCTTGAAGCAAGACCTTGGTCAATTGGCGATTAGGAAGAGGCGTGGGAAGATTAACGATAGAGTCAGGTGGACCGAGACACGCCGGGAAACGTGGGTCTCCGAGAACCCAAAGGGAGTTGTCATCTGAAAGGATTAACAATCCAGCGTCGTAGGCGCATATTTGTTGCACTTTGACGTCACGGAAGTTATCTAAAGAACTATTGTCACAAATGATGTCCAGGGTCAATGGTGTGTCTAAGGAATTGTAAGTCTATGATCACGCGTATAAGAGTATCACAGTCGTGATAACAAGCTTTCTTCGTCACTAGGCACCAACGAAACGATTGTAGAAGAATCCACAAGGATCAAAAGGACGGGAGAACACACCTGTAGTAAAAGCCCGGTCTCGGTCTTTGATGCAGCTAGCCAAGCTTTTCAAATCGGCATCAGATACAACGGGGCCGTTTGGCGGACATCCGGCGAGAAGCAATCTCGAATCCTTTTTTACTACGTCGGCAGGTCAACATAGGAATATTAGTCTGGGGTATTTCTGTCGAAACATTTCAATGTCACAATCTCTAGAGAGTGACTTCTAGGCAACCAAAAAAATGTCATTTTCCATCAGAATGATACATGTCACAACGTCCATGTTGCTGCATACAGTTAAGGCAGCCGAATAATGACAAAACCGAAATAGCGGGATGATGCAGCGTGAGTTCATGGCCTAAAAGGGAATTGTGGGGTACGGGGGCGTGTAACGGGAAACCAGAGGGTATCTTACCCAAAGTGTATGCCAAAGTCACGGCCACTACCTCGATAGGTGAGTTTGACTCAAGAACGCAGTGGAATTCACTGGTGTCTAGAAAGTTATTGGCTTCTGGTTCCAATGATGGAACAATGTTATCACTAGCAAAAGACTGTTGATTCCAGGCATTGTTTCCCGAGGTGTATAAACGATAGATCGACATTTTAATCCAACCCAAACGAATGTCTCTGTTGGAAACTATTCTTACCAAAAAGCGACTGCACACTATTGCGGAAATGGTTACCATAGGGTTCATATTAACCCTTTTGAGCACCTGCGTGCACATCCTATTTTGGACGCCGACAATTGAGTTGTGAAAGTGAAGTGTTTCACCCCACTCTAACAATTGTGACCATCGTAAAATCCCAGAATGCTTTGCCTTTGCAAAAAAAAAAAAAAAACATTTTTGCGAATGGAGCTTTCGATGCAAACTCTAAACCAGCAAGAAACCGGCTTAACTACTCACCGAACCTGATAGGTGTAAAAAATTGTGCCGGAGACCCTGCCTACGTCATTGATTGACTCCTCAAACATTAGTTGATTTTGGTCAGGCTCATGCAGCTGACAGTTCCACCTTTATAAACGACTGAGGTCTGGCCTATTTTCAGTTGCTCAAGGCTCGAGGGTACAGATCCCAAGAACCTATTTTTCATCACCATTTTGACATATAAACAGAAGAGTTTACGTTCGTGTAAGTCTGAATCATGCACAAGCACCCACAAATTGAGCACCTATACATCAAGTGTCATGAAGCCGTCAGCGAAAATGGACACTCCAGCTGGGACTAGTATGGTAGCTAATCCTCGAAGACACCCCACTTATAGATATCACACCTGGGTGTATAAACAAAGACCATTTTGTCGTTCAGTGGATTCCTAAAATTTACTTGAGGCGTGTTGGTTCACGGCAATTCACTTTACAACAACTGCAAGTGAATTGATTATTATCGTACCCCATCACCCCCGCCTCGGCATCGACGGTAGCCTAAATCCCGTCAGATTTGAACCATGCCTACTGAGGTATCGGGCAATCTAACCTCACCTGACGGCGGCAGGGACTCTGACCCGTCATGGTCAGATAACTCGACTACCGACCCACTGGGCTTGGTTCCTAAGGGCGTAGTTATTCCACTAGCATACGAAGACCTGAGCTCCGATGCAGAGAGTGAACTGGAGTATCAGCAATTTGAGATCCCCGATACCATACCCGGCGTCCGTGCTAATGGAGATGGGGTTCGGTATAAACATGAAGAGGTTGCCACCTTGGTGAGGGAGTTGGGTGATGTTGATAAGCCGAAAAACGACGAAAGCAACACTCCAATTGCTCCAGTCATGGCTGCCCGAGCCTACCAGATAGAGATGTTTCAGAAGAGCTTGGAGTCTAACATTGTTGTCATGGTATGTCCGAAGTGATACACTTTATTTTGAGATCAAAACTGCTGACACTCAATCATAGATGGAAACCGGAAGTGGCAAAACACAAGTGTAAGTCGATGGGTATGCCTTCATGTACTATGGCCATTAACATGTATTTTGTAGAGCCATCCTCCGAATGCAGCATTTCCTGGATCTCCCCATCAAAAGGGAAGAGCAGAAACCTGCATATGTGCCCGAGTCCATTGAAAACCATAGGTTACAGGAGTTTGTATGGTTTGTTGCACCAACAGTAGCGCTTGCAAATCAGCAAGCAAATGTTATCAAGCAGCAAATTCCTTCTGTAGGTTGTCGTCTGCTTACTGGATCTGAGGAGATCGATACTTGGTCTTCTCGCAATATCTGGACATCGGCCTTGGAAGGCTGTCGTATTGTTGTGTCGACTCCACAGGTCTTGTGTGATGCCCTCGACCATGCTTTCATTTTGCTGTCGGAGATTGGCCTTCTTATTTTTGATGAAGGTAAGTCGCTATCATGTGCGCTCTTTTTTTTGGCAATTACATACTAACGTCTTTTATAGCACATAACTGTGTTGGCAAATCCGCTGGGAGCCGCATTATGTGGAACCACTATCATCCAGCAAAGGAGAGTGGCATCCATACACCAGACATTCTTGGCTTATCTGCTAGTCCGAGTATGGATGCTGGTATAAAGAACATAGAATCTCTCGAGAAACTCTTAGACGCTGTCTGCTTGACTCCTGTCACCCATCGAGACGAATTGATCGCTCACACTAACCGGCCTCAAATTCAAAATTTGATGTTCGACAGCCCGCAGTATAGCGAAGCCCACAAGCTCCCGCTGCCATACAAGATTCTCAGTGATGCTTTTGACAAGTATCGACCCGCGAATGACCCAGGTATCCGCCGCCTATTGAGGGTTTCAAATATCAAGGAGTGGAAAAGATTAAGCAGGGTTTTAACCAAAAAGACTGCTTTCAATTACAGGACCTTGGTTCAACTTTCCCGTCGTATGGAGACCATTTACGATCAATTTGGAAGTTGGGCCTGTCAGATGTACATGTATGCTGCTGTATCCCGTTTACTTGCCCAAAGAGAGGCTCGTATTGCTATAAACGAGGACATATCAGAATATAACTACATGCACAAACTGATGGGAAGCTGGGAGCCAGTTCTGCCACCCCCTCTCCACGAAATGGAAGATTCCGTTACCCACAAGATGAGAGTCTTGATTGATTTCCTCCTAACGGTCCCCGGTGATTCTCAGGGCATCATTTTTGCTACCGAGAGGACATCTGTTGTGGCTTTAGCTGAGCTGATAAATGCTCATCCTGACCTGAAAAAGACACATCGTGCTAAAACAATGTTCGGGGTTACACACCAAAGCGGACGAGTAGCAATCTGGGACACTTCACAGAACCACCCTCTATCCACCAAAGCATTGGAAGACTTCAGGAATAAGAAGGTCAATATTATCGTTTCGACCACAGTCTTGGAAGAAGGAATCGATGTTCCTGCCTGTAATCTGGTCATTTGCTATGACCCACCTGACAATTTCAAGTCTTTTGTTCAACGCCGGGGCAGAGCTCGAAGCCATGAATCCCGCTTGTTCCTCTTCGTACCCACCGGGGAGCAAGATAGTTCACGGTTCACCGAGCAGGAGCGTGCCATGCAAGAGTATTTTGCAGACCAAGATTTGCTCGCGCAGAGAATTGCCAAGTTGGAGGAAGAGGCTGAAATTGAGGAGATGGAGGCTAGCAGAGAACTCGTGTATATCCATCCTAAATCTGGGGCGCGAATGGATTTGATGTCAGCAAAATCACATTTGAATCACTTTTGTGGTCGTGTGTGCTCTGCGGAGTTCAGCCAGGCTCACATTGAAATCATTTACACGGAAGAAATGATTGGTGAAGTTAAGTACTACAATGCCACCATCATCCTCCCCCCAGTTTTACCCGCTGAGCTTCGCAGCTTTCAATCCAGTAAAGCGTGGCGCTCACAGAGACATGCCGGTGATGATGGCTGTTTCCATGCAGTTTTGACATTGGAGCGTCTTGGATTCTTAAATCACAGTTTCTTGCCACTCTCTGCCACTGACTTTGCTCCAGATGTTGAAGCTCGTATCAGTTTGATCTCTGTGCCGGAACGTATCTGCCCATGGCCCACTCTTGCTCAGTTATGGGAGGATTGTCATGTTGCCTGGTCCTACGAACTCACAATCACCGATTCTGAAGGAACTATCATATCGGGATCTCACTTCATGTCCCTCCCTGTTGAGCTTGACGGCTTCGAGCCATTTCCGGTACATGTTTCGGAAGGTCAAATGTACCATGTGTCGATCACCAAATCACAAACCAAGATTTCAATGGAGGAATTAAAGGAAAAGGATCACACCGCAGCCTTGCTCACAATGGCATATGGCCACAGGTTTCCCCTTAAGACGCAAAAAGAAAGCCAGTCTTTGGTGCGCTTTTGGCATAATGACACTAAGCTCCAGCTTTCTGATCTAGCCACAATCCCAGTGGATGTTGATGCCTTGGAGAGAGGAGAAGTTCCCCCCAACCGTGTAATCCGTGATCGAGAGATGCGGCCTTACCTGTTCAACGAAGTTGTTGCGGAAAAGCCCGACGCCAGTCAAGTTCATGTTCGGTTCCGAGATTATGTTGCCTCTGGACCACTTGGCGAGCCTTATGTTTCGGTGAGACCCTGGAGCCGGCGAACCGATTTCTTTCACAAACTTCTGGATAGCAATGCCAGACCTTCGACATCGTTGCGTCGTTACCGGCGTGTTTTCCCCGCGTCTTGGTTGAGTCACGACAATGTATCAGATGACATGATGTTGATGGGGACTTTAGTTCCGTCATTGATTCATGAGGTGGCCATGATGATGACTGCCTGGCTTCTCCGTAAACAACTCTCTTCTATGGTTGAATTACGTGACCTCACGGCGCTGCGGACTGCTATTTCAGCCCGTTCAGCGTCGGAAAGATATGACTATGAGCGGTTGGAATTTTTGGGAGATTCCATGCTGAAATTCCTTGCGACTATGAATGTCTCATCCGAGAGTAAGTTGTTTGCTCATTGTAATATTGATAAGCTTTTCACTAACGTGCTTCTTTCCAGAGTTGGACTGGCCCGAGGGATACCTGACGATGAAGAAGGATAACATTGTTTCCAACTCTCGTCTCTACAAGTTAACTGTAAGGCGAGACCTGGGAAAGTTTCTTACGACCAGGTCATTTACCGGTCGTTCCTTCATACCCCCGTTCTCTGAGGACTGGCTTGATTGGCAAGGCCCCGTGAACCAAAGATGGATATCGTCCAAGACCCTAGCTGATGTAGCAGAGTCTTTGATTGGAGTTGCCTTCGATGAAGGTGGCATGGCACTAGCAATCAAGATGCTGAGCTTCTTGTTCCACAAAAAGTACAAGTGGGTTCCAGAAGGTACTTGCCGCCAACTATTGTACAACAATGCCCCGGATAATATTGAGCTCGGTACTGTCGCGCCTCTAGAGCGGGTCATTGGCTATAATTTTGGCAAAAAATCACTGTTGGTGGAAGCAGTTACTCATCCGAGTTATCTAGCTGTGTCTCCAGCTCTGCGTTCATTCGACCGTTTGGAGTTTCTTGGTGATGCAGTAATTGACCGAATTGTGGTCGATCGGTTGTTCCACCATCCCAAAACTCTTCCGAACTCAACTATGCATACAATTAAGTCCGCATTGGTCAATGGTGATTTCCTGGCTTACTTGTGTCTCTCCCATTCAGTTGAGATTAATGGTCGTCCAACTTCCATCTGGGACTTTATCCGCAAGTCGTCGTATACTATGAGCCAGGTCTTGATTGAGACCCAGGCTCGATACGAGCTATTTGGGCCCAAGATTCATGAAGCTTTATGGCACGGGAAGTTCTATCCTTGGGGGCTCCTTTACCGCCTACAAGCACGTAAGTTCTATTCTGACGTAATTGAGTCTATCATCGGTGCTATGTACATCGACCACGGCGGGCTTGAACCCTGTATTGCCATCCTTGAGCGTTTTGGCATCTTCGACTTGATGCGCCATCTATTAGAAGATGGGGTTGAAGTCATTCACCCCAAGGAACGCCTTTCTACCACCTGTGGACACCAAAAGACAATTTACTACGTTCGGAGAATGCCAGGACCTAAAGGGTTCACTTGTCAGGTCTTTGTAGATGGAGTGTGCTGGGCAGATGTAGAGGGTGGTGTTGATTCTACTGATGCAAAGATTGAGGCTGCCCATCAGGCTTGTGAAAATATGAAGACAGGCACTCACTTGATGGTTGAAATGCCAACTGAGGAGGAAATGATGCAAAATATGGATGACGAGGTTGAGGTAGCAGAAGACCAAGATATGGTCGATGTCTAAGTTGCCTGGAACCATTATATATCCCTAAATCGCGGGATATGATAACAACATGAAGTGTATATCTTAATCACAATATGTGTGGTATAACATTATCTTGTCGAACGCCCTGTGGATGCCTCGCATGTTCGTTTCAGTGTGCATGTTTTCCAACCAATTACAATTTCATAGATTATTAGCTTGTTGTGCAAGCTATGTCAATAGGCACACGGCTTGTTTAGTTAGGCTCAGTTACAATGAATGTCATCATTACTTGGAATATTTTAATGAACCATCAAAGTAATGATGACATTCAGATATTAGGGTTACTTCAAACCCTATGGTTGCAGAGCACTTGCTTGGTAATTGCAGTAAGCCCTTCAACAACAACCGCCATAATAGTTTAATGGTTAGAATATCACGTTGTGGCTTTAGGACCTCCTAATAACACGAAAATCCGTGGTGATCCATGTTCGATTCATGGTTATGGCACGCTTTCTCTTTTTGTTTTTTGATATCGCTGTTGATTTCGGACTTACTATGGAGCACTTTATATTCCAAGTGTTGATAATTCTGATTTGTCGGTCAACCTGAAAAAATCCTTGAGACGTCTTACACCCGGGCCCGTTATTTGCCCTTCTTCATGAATTGGCTTACCCCTGGCAGGCCCAGCTCTTTATATGTACAGCTGTTCAATCTAGATGTGTACTGGTTGTTTGTATGTATGTATGTATGTATGCAGTTGTTTGGTGGTAGCTTGTATCCATACATGCATGATGGAAGCCACCAAGGTGGCTTATTGGATGGAGGTTCCCTCAAAATAAATTAATTGAAAGAAATGTTCATATTTTGGTTGGCGTGGTCACTCAGACTCGACCAATGTGGTTAGATGTCATTTCATCATCGTAGACGCTCACACAGATGCAGGCGGTGAGGGTAGAGTGGTAATAGTGTGAAAGTGGTTGGATTAGCAATTGGCCTAAGCTTGGCAGGAACATTGTTTGTGTCGTTATCCAGAGTTGAACGGGGAAAGACGAAGAAGACGAGTGGGGTTTTCAGTAAGAGGGTCACTTGTGTAGAGGTTCACTGCGTGCAGTAGTGAGACGCAGAGAACCACTGAAAGGACTAATTCAACGTGGCGGACCTGCATGGCTTGCCGGATGGGCCTCGGGACGGCCGGATGTGCACTGGGGAGGCCATGACTACGGATGTCTGTGTGTGTGGGGTGTCTTGTTTTTTTTGCAGGGAAAGCGATGACGTCGGTGGGGATGGGTGGGTGGACTCCAAGGAGAAAATGGGGGAGACACTTGGTTTAAAGCGGTGGATTGACGGGGAGATAGACCAAGGGATGAGGATGCCGAGTTTGCCGGGCTCGTGGGAATGGTTGATCTTGCCCTTGTCTAGACACATAACAGCGTCGACTTTCCGCAATTGTAACTTGTTGGACAGGCCTTTTTCTCGTTGTCCTTGGAACTGGACCCTGTGCTTTTCTTCCGGGCGCTTGACAGCCGGATCCTAGCTTTGAGGACCTGGCGTTATGGGGTGGGATCCCTCCCTTCTTCTGCAAAAGAACAGTGGGTGCGCTTCTAGGAAGCCCTGGCCACAGACATGGACGGGTGCAATCGAGGGGTCACTGTAGAGTCAAGTTCCATCAAAGTGCTTCGTTGTCTTTGATATTCACGAGCCGTTGGTGACCTCAATTACGGCTATTACCCGTCTTGACGCGGGTTCCTCTCTTAGGTTTTTTTTTCGTACAAACTTGTGAACTTTATTGTCGCACAATCAGAACCATTGTTCAACAATCCTCCGAGGCCCAACCTGCTATTAACTCGCCCGCTATAGCCGCTGACCGCCTGTAGTAATTACACCTTGTTATGTTTTCAGCAGCTGCCGCTTCCTACAAGCACTGCTAGTTAGCGACCGGACTGAGAGTTGCCATCTATTAAGCTCCAGCCAGCTCTTTCCTTTTCACATCTGATTCAGTTCCCGTCTCATACAAAAAAGTCAACAAAAAGGGAAGCTGCTCCTTCTTGATTGTTGTACAAAAAGCAATCCTCAGCCTTGTGTTAACCTCGACCTTTTTTGCGATTCGGCAACCGTCACCAACAATTACAAACACCCCGCCTTCTAATATCGAAACCCTCCCCGCTCTTCCCCTCATTCCCGCCTTTGGTTATTTGCCGAGCACAACATTGTTCACCACTATAACTGCAGTACAGATCGAAACTAAAGAGCTTCAACAACACAGTTTCCTCCTTTGAAGCTCAACTTAGCTCGGTTTGGCCCTCGAGGGCCTCAACATTCCTGCCGACTGGAACCCTAATCTTTGCGACCAACATGGCACCCGACAGTCGCAGTGACAGCTCTATTCGAGTCTTGGTGGACTGGGACAGCCAGGCGGTATTCTCCGGCGAGGAAGTCAAGTGCACAATCACCTTTCGGAACGCTTCGACCGATCTGCAGTCTGGGGCTACCACACCAACTGCTCATAATCCGCCCGTACCGCAATTCCAGAACTTCTCACCACCACACCACCAGCGCCAACCGTCACGATCGTCTACCCTCTCGCTACTCGACCGCGCCCGAAATGTACAAAATCCGGCAGCGAGAAAGGGGAGTATCAGTCAGCCAGCCACTCCCTCTAGAGCGCATCGCACGGGCTTCTCATTGAGTATTCCGGGGTCTGCACATTCCCGGACGGGCTCGGTGCAATGGCAAGGACCTACTCCGGCGTTGCCTGCGCCCATTGTCCCACATAGTGGACATGGCGGACGTTCAAATAATAGTCACCGTAGATCAGTGTCTATTATGTCCATGGGGTCTACAGCGGGTGCGCCGGGTATTGACGGAGACATGGATGTGGTTAGCCCACGGCGCTCCGGGCGCTTGTCTATAGGACAGCACTCAAGGGCAGCCAGTCTCCAGATCTCACCAATATCCATGCACCATCCTAATTCAGGTTAGTTTTTAGTCTTCATATGTCTAGGTTAATCGCTAACCGCCGAGCTTTGGTGCCAAATAGCCAATGCATCTCCACGAACTCAGACATCCCCTTATAGTCGCAACGGACATCGGTCTCCACAAAGCCACTCACCATATACGCCAAGATCACCCGTTACCAGCCCCGGAACTCTCCCCGATTTCAGATTTCCTAATGCCACCTCTCCACTACACGAAGTTCACAACAGCTCCGATGACGTTTCTAGACCCGATAGCCTCTTAAGTCCTAGAACAGCCGAAGACATCGCAGCGTTTCCTGCGACCCCAAAGAGCCGCACATCAATGGGTCCCCCACCTATTCCGCAACCCCCACATTCTTCGCATTCGGATAACCCTGGGTTCCCTGCTGCCAAAGTAATTTCCGCGCAATCTTTGGCAGACACGACTCCCCGAAGTAGCACTGAGCTCTACGCCCTCAGCAATAATTCCTCAGAAACTTTGGCTTCAGAGTACCCGGGGCAGTCCTTTGGTCGCAATGGGGGACGGCCAGGTCTTGGCAGAAGACAATCAACCATGGGCCAAAGACAACAGCAAACTGAGGTGCTCATGATGGGGTTTGCGCAACTTCAAGGCTCGTTCACTCTTGATGGTTCATTAGTCAATCTGAACCCTTTTGACCAAGTCAAGCGCAAGGCAGTCGTAGGACAAGGAGGTGGCGTTGTTGGCGTCGAGAACACCAAACGTGACAGCGGCTTTTTTGGCTGGGGGTCCTTCAAGAGCTCTATCAGTGAGCTGATGGGGAATAATGAACTTAGTACGATACAGGAGATGCGCGGAGCCGCCAAAACCAAAGCGATCCCGTTACTTTCAACTCCACAGTCGATTCTGTTTGTCAACTTGAAGCTTGCGCCTGGAGAAAGCAGGAGCTTTGAATATATATTCCATCTCCCGAGGGGTCTTCCACCGAGTCACAAAGGAAAGGCGATGAAGATCAGCTACAGTCTAATAGTAGGCACCCAAAGGTCAGGTGGGCCAAAAGAGCACCAAGTCCGTACTGTAGATCTCCCATTCCGAGTTCTCGGAAGTGTCAACGCCCGGGGTGAGATCCTTGGCCATGATTTAATGAATCCATATGTTCTTCTGCAAGACAAAGCAAAGACCAGAGCGCTTGTTAAGACTAAGAATCCGCCACGAGTGCCATCTAAGGAAGACACAAAAGAAGGTTTCTTTAACTATGTCAACGAAATTATGAATCGACCAGCGCGGGATGATTTTGGGCACATGAGTGGATTACTATCACCAACTGCCACGGCGATGCCAAGAAGGCCTTCTGTGCTTTTCGAAGAGCCGCGATCGGTCAAGGAATCCATTGACTTGGCTATTTTACGCAGCAACATGGCCTTCGATGGTCTCCAGGCGCCAAACCGGTTCGAAATTGCACGAAACGGGCAAAAGGTGGCGGCAGTTATGCTCTCTCGGCCAGCGTATCGCCTTGGTGAGACTGTCACCTTAGTTGTAGACTTTGCCAAATCAGAGATCCCTTGCTATGCTATCCACGCAGCGCTTGAAACAGCAGAGAGGATTGATCCTACTATTGCTGTGCGTTCTGAAGCCACTATCCATCGCTTTACAAAAAAAGTGATAGCATCAGGCTCTGAAGCCACGCTTTACTCTCGCCGATTTGTTTTCATGCCTACTATTCCTATCACGGCTACCCCCGAATTTGTAACCAGTGGCATCAACTTTGATTGGAAGGTGCGCATCGAGTTTGTCGTCCCGGCTTCCAACACCTCACGCCAACAAGACGACCCGGATCAACGGCTACCGCATCCATTGCTCGAGCAGGTTTTCCGGGATGAAAAGGCCGGGCTAATCATGGCCGCAGTGGAGAATCTGGTTTGCGAGAGTTTTGAAGTAGCAGTGCCGTTGAGGGTTTACGGCACAGTGGGGACAGGCCTTGAAAAGCTTGATCGGGACGAGTTCCTTGATGACGGAATTTATGTCTAGATTAATGGGGTAATAATGAGCAAGACGGCTTCTAAGCCGGCGGTTATTGTGTTTAATAGGAGTTCCTGTCGGCAAATAGACCCGGGACAGTTTTCACTGTAATATCTGGATTTAGGTTCGATGGATATGTCGACTGTATCAATAGCTTAATAGTAATGAGACCTTGTGTTACATCTAGACAAAAAGCAAAGACGGCAAAATAATATCACTAACACCAATAGTTAAACCTACAAGGTAGTGACAGTGAGAAGGAAGATTAAAAAAGAAACATACAACACCGGGTATTCGCACGTGGTCACCCACCGTACTACTAATCCAGCGCTCTGTGGCTTGACTATGGGGGAGCAGACGGGACCCCGTATTTTCCACAGGCTATGGTCGTATGTGTTAGCATAGACTTCAAAGATGACTTATAAAGAGAGGCTATTTGGAGGGCAACGGGATGCCGAGAGAAACCTGCGAGACACTTGGTGGCGGAAACCACGGCCAGCCAATGGGAAATCCACAATGAAGCTGTAGTTGATGTCGAACCATTGTTGTTTTGTAGTTAGATAGTCACATATCACCGTATCATGCCCAGAAATGTCACAATTTGTCAAGCAAAAAAAAACCCGTTCATTCTCTATCTAATCATCACTCCGTTTTTTGTCATCAATATCATTACTTTTCATATCACCCATCCTATTTAAGCCTTCTGCTCGTGCTGGGTAGAAACACGTTGGAGGTCAACGGTAAGGTTCTCCTCTGAGCGGCGCTTCTTATGTTCGTTCACAGACTTTCCGTGCATGAGGTTATCGAATCCCTTTGAAGTCTCCATCAGGTAGTATACACCACCCATGACACAGAAGACACCGAATGAGAAGATCCACACACGGATAACAGAGACAATAGAAGTCTTGTCACCATGCTCAAACCAACCCCAGATGCAGAAGCAAGTGGCGAGAATATCGACGACCAAGATGGCGAGAGACAGTTGCCACGAAGGGATAGAAGACCAGAAAGGACCAGAAGCACGAGTGATAAAGATCAGCCAGTTCTCAGTCAGGCAGATCTGCAAGAAGACCATCTCATCCATGTTACCAAAGCCCTGGATCATTCCGCCGCTCTTTCCACCAGCGTACATAGTTGTAACAGTGATCCAAGTACCAACAGCCAGAACAAGACCGAGAATCACAGACATTCCCCAAAGCTTAGGAAGATTCCACTTGACGGGGCTCATGGAGTAAGGGGCCTTGTCGTATGCGATGGCGAGAGTGGCGATGTCAGCGAAGATAGCAACGAAAACGACCAACTCAATATTCAGGGAACGGTTCATGATGGCGATCCAGAGGCCCAGGAAGACCTCAAGGTGGATCGAAAGAGCGATACGGTAGACGACATAAGAGTACATGCGGTGAAAGATCTGGCGAGAGGTCTTGAGGGCATCAATGATAGCACCAAGACCAGGGGCAATGAAAACAATATCGGCGGCGGACCGAGCAGCATCGGAGGCACCCTCGACGGCAATACCAGTGTCTGCTCTCTTCAGAGAAGGAGCATCGTTGACACCATCACCAGTCATACCGACAAGATAACCACGGCTCTGGAGGATCTCGACAACATCGTACTTGTGCTGGGGGAAGACCTCAGCGAAACCATCGGCGTTGACAACGAAGTCGTAGATCTCCGAACCAGACATGTCACCACCACCGCTCACACCCAGACGTTCGGCGTCGTAGATGTTTGTACCAAGACCAAGTTGACGTGAAGTTTCCCGAGCGATTCCCACGGCATCACCAGTCAGCATCTTGATGGAAAGACCCATCTGCTGAGCTTCCTTGATAGTGCGGGCGGTATCGTGGCGGGGAGGGTCCATGCAGGGCATGATGCCGAGAATTTCCCACTGGCCACCTTCGATCTTCCGAGCAACACCAAGCGAACGGTAACCACGGTTAGCAAAGTCTTCCACCCTCTCCTCGTAGTCGGCCTTAATGGCAGGGTCCAGAGGGTGGTCGGCGGTAACAGTAGACAAGACAAAGAGAGGAGCACCCTTGACACAGGTCATGCGCTGACCCTCGGGAGAGACGACGACGGCGGTGACCTTTTTCGAGACGGGATCAAATGGGAAGAATTCCTCGACGGTGTACTGGGAGAGGAGAGACTTGGCACGGGGGTAAAACCGGAGGNTTCGATCTTCCGAGCAACACCAAGCGAACGGTAACCACGGTTAGCAAAGTCTTCCACCCTCTCCTCGTAGTCGGCCTTAATGGCAGGGTCCAGAGGGTGGTCGGCGGTAACAGTAGACAAGACAAAGAGAGGAGCACCCTTGACACAGGTCATGCGCTGACCTTCGGGAGAGACGACGACGGCGGTGACCTTCTTCGAGACGGGATCGAATGGGAAGAATTCCTCAACGGTGTACTGGGAGAGGAGAGACTTGGCACGGGGGTAGAACCGGAGGGACTTCAGGAAGGCTTTGTCGATAGCATCGATGCCCTTCTTCTTCCGGGAGGCAGCAAGGCAGGCGGTCAGCATCAGATCGTCGGAAGAAACGCCCGCAACGGTGTAAGGCTCGGCAAGGGAAAGCTTGTTCTTAGTCAGGGTACCGGTCTTGTCGGAGCAGAGAATCTCAACACCGGCGAGAGATTCAATGGCGGATAGCTTTTGGACGATGGCCTGCTTCTTGGCGAGGTAGGCGGCGCCGACAGCCATGGTAGTAGTAACCACGGCGGGAAGACCAACGGGGACACCGATAATGGTGATAGCCAGAGTGTAACGAAGGATGTCGTTGATCGGGTTCGAGCGGTAGAAGGAGGAAACCCAGGCGAGGAGGAGAGTGGCAACAACCAGAACCAGAAGGACAGCACCAATACCGTTAAGGACCTCGGTGAAATGGCCCTGGCCACTGGCAGCTTGGTTCACCAGAGCGGCAGCGCGGCCAACGTAGGTGTTATCACCAGTAGCAGTGACAACCATGAAAGCCTTACCAGTCTTGACCGACGACGAGGCAAAAGTGCTATCACTGTACCGTTTGTTAACGGCAAGAGACTCGCCAGTGATAGCTGACTGATCGACCTGGAGGAACGCATCCTCGCTCACAACCTTGCCGTCAGCGGGAATGATGGTGCCATCTTCGATCTCCAAAATATCGCCAGGAACAACTTCATGGGCCTCAACCTCTTGGAGGCGTCCATCACGAAGGACAACGGCCTTAAGAGCCAGTGTCTTCTTCAACTCGTCAACGATGGAACCGGCTTGGTATTCTTGGAAGAATCCAACCAGGGCATTCAACAAAAGTAAGGCGCAAATAACGCCAAAGTCGACCCCTATAGAATCGTGATGTTAGTATACATACCCTAACGGTGGCAAGTCAGGTTAATGTCGAGGCAATTTCCAAATAGTAGCATATACCAAGCAAACATGAACAATTGTGCGACACCAGTCATGTAGTATCCCGGTACGGCACAACTCCGCAAACTAGTACCTTGGATTTAGTCTAGAATGGAAGGAATGCCGGAAGGAGCGCATTTGAACTGGGGCTCAATTGTTGCGATAAATGCAGCGCTGTTGGAATCACGGATGGAAAACTAGCACATATTGGGGCACTGTAATATATGCAATAGAACTTACAATCTTTGAGGCCGGCGCTGTGAAAAAAAGTATGTTAGCGTTTTTGTCTTGCGAGTTGGAGAAATCATCATTCCATTATTCACCACTCCCAAAGCGGTGAGTGCCCACTGACAAATTCTGCCACTTTAATTGTAGGCGGTGAAACCCGGCAGAATGACGTAGTTGACGACGCTTGTACATCTGTAAATCAACTAACACCAAAAATGTCATTTCTTATGGCAAAATTGATTTGGGATTGTGGGGTAATCAGACGAGCGGGAAAAAAATACTTACGCAAGAAGGGCAGCGGCTTCCATAACAAATTGGACGGGACCGACGAAAAACCCGAAAAACTTGAGGAGCTGGTTCTCCTTCTCCTCCTTCATCTGGTTAAGTCCCCATTTCTTCTTCCGCTGGGCGACTTCTTCGGTGGTGAGACCAGTGATGGTGCTGGTCTGGAGTTGATCTTCGGGGACGATACGGCCGCCAACGGTGCTGGTTCCATCGGCTTCAGCCTCCTCGGCCTCACCGTCAACGGACTGAAGATCGTCGATGAGGACGTCGATGTCGGCGTCCTCCTCCTCGCCAGCGTCGGAACCTGTAGCTGGGACAACTACGGTAGACTTTTCCTCAAATTGAGGATGGTCGTCCGATTTATCTTTATCTGCCATGTTCAAGACAAATAAGTGAAGGTTAATGAAAAGTGTAAGTACACAAGGAAGATTGTGAATAAAATGTAAGGTGAGTCGATCGAAGTTTGTTTCTGTGGGTAGAAAAGAGAATAAGTTTGTTTTTGAGAAACACAAGAGCGGAGTACCTCCTTTTTATAGACGAAATCTTGGAGAGAAATGGTCCCAATCACCAAAGCGTTTATGAGACAAGCGCAAGAAAAAGTAGAACCATTGCCACCAGATACACCTCACCCGTGTGTAAACTAGTTCAAAGTTGCCGTTTTGGGAACTGCGCGTACAAGTGCGCTCAGGATCACGTGTTAGCTTGTACATATGTTAGTCCCGACAGAGGCCTCAATGATCAATCCAGTAGCGATTCGGATGTTGTTAGATTGCATTCTTCAGAGTACAGGCGGGGTCACTCAGGCCTAGAGTGTAGCTGTATTTGCATTTCTCTTTGCCCTAGTTGACTGGATTGATCCCATGCATAGGCCTCTCCCAAGGGTTGACGACGCAATTATCATCTTCCTCTTGTTGTCTGTTAAGGACAATATTAGCACGGGTGGCCAGACTGTACGCGTGTCATTTCCAATTAGAGTCAGTTCACGAAAGAGTGGCCGTTGATGGGTTAACTCTTCACATGACTCGTCAATTGTCTGGGCGGCAGCTCTGTTACATGTACGTACACTTATATTTGTCTTCATATCGTAATACGAAGTCGTACGTATCGTGGACATTCTTAGCTTGCATTGATATCGATACTACTTTCACTGACAACATTGCTGATCAGACATCCTGTCACATAGAGATTCTTGTGCCACAGCCAATCAAAGACGTAAATATTGCAGGTAATATCGACCTCCCCATACTTTGTAACAAACTCAAAAACAGACCAATCTAGTCCCGAACCTTAAATTCACCAAACTATTCATTATCCAACATTTTGTCCATTAGTTCTCCGATGACCCTGATCTGCCTTTCCCTCCAATCAAGTTCATCACTCACAGGCTCAGTCTCTAATGTAGACAGCTCTTCAAAATCTTTCCCCTCAATATACGCTTTCGTACAACTCAAGTCTGCATCAAAGAGAAATGCAATCCCCTCTTTACCAGCCATACCATCTTCTGCCGAGTCTCTGTCACCGTCGGTTGCGTACCAATACACCAATCTCGGCATTTCCAAGTCATTGTCTGCGGATCGCATTTGTAGACGATCATAGGAGTTAGCCCAATTAGAGGGTGGTTCTGGATATGGAGGTCTTAACGGAGGGTCCCCTGGGTTACGTGGAATGAGTGCTTCTGTGTACCAAATGCCAAGATCAGCTACGATTATAACCTTCTTTGCAATCGGTTTGCCGGCCACTCGGGCTTCGAGAAGACGAGGGAGGAGTATGTCCTCATATAACTGGACATAATTAATCTTACCTTTGCCAATTGCAGCTTTCTGTATACCTGGGACGTATGTAAAGTGGATTTGTGATATATCCACCCATACATGCGGATTTTCATACCGTAGGACCCGCTTATCACATGTATCTCTCATACAATCAATCAGAAATTGCACTAGACCCCAAGAGTGATCACCACATTCGATCCCCGGGGTTAAGCGCCATATGTTCAATTCCCGCTGACAAGTCAAGAGTATAGCCGGCTCATCGTTCCGCCTTGCGCGTACTGTCTTGACAAGATATTTCAATTGGATCTCGGAGATGTTCGACCGTTGGAAGAATGGATTGTCGAACCTTGCAGATAGCTGACCTGGCAGGAGGTTTTCAATCGACATTGTCCCTGTGCCAGCTTCGACGGACTCGATGTAGGATAGAAATCGTTCGGGGTCGTTCTTTTCGAACCTCTCAGCGAGAGCGTTCATCTTCATGGGAGGAACGGTGCTATAATCAAACTTGCGATCCTCAGCAATGTCTCTACACGGTCTGCAGGCGCTGGGGCGTCTGGGACATATCCTGGGCGTACCCAACGAATAAGAGGCTGTCCGCTCATCTTGATGACCTGCAAGAACGTCTTGGGATGTCAAAAATATAACTGCCCACACGCCACGTGAAACGCTTTCCTTTCGCAATCTCCATAGTGTTTAGACCGTGAATACATCAAGGTCTTCAAAGCCAGTTTCGATTCCGTCTCCCAAGCCCGCGGAAACAGCTCAGCCGCCCAATATCCGTTCTTGCGATAATTGGTATAAACCATGGTCGTCCGTTGGAGATCCGAGTCTGAAGATTCTTGTACCGGGTTTGCAGCCCACCTACGAGACCAGTCATCTACAAGATCCTGGGACGGGCGAACCCGGCGTTTCCATTGGCCCAGGAGCTTGTCAGAGTCTTCGGGGGGAGGGTCTTCGGAGAAGGGATCGTCGGGTTTGATTGTGGGGTCCGTTAGGACGGCGCTTTTAAAGACATCATCGGAGACGAAAAGGAGGGGGTGGGACGGGAAGGATACTAGATATGAAGATTTGAGATACCAGTCCGGTGCCATCGTGAAGTCATGCTGTTTGTTCTTTCAGAGGAATATTTTGGGTATATGAAAAGCGCAACTGTTCTCCGATTGGTAGTTGAGATGGTTAACAGTGAAGATCGGTGAACAGAAAACCACTTCGTGTCTCTCATTTGTATTCACTGCTATCATGGATTACGCTCTCTCTATATACTGATAAGTGTAGTTACTTCGCCGTTTCCTAATTAGGTTGCCCGTGTGAGCAGTGGACCTGGGTCTAATCTTTTGTGTATGTACTCCATTAACAGGTCAAGTGCATGGCCATAAATAGCAACGACCCCATGATCACGTGATGTTCCCTAAACAAAATGATACCAAAATGTTCAAAATACACAATAAATCTAATCCCAAACTTCAAACAAGTCAAACGCCTCATTTTTCAACCCGATCTCCATGATTTTAAACGAATTCATCGTCTCACCATCCTTACCAACCCACATTGGTTTCTTCGGTACAGGTTCTGTTCTAGCCAAGCTTTCGATATCGGCGCCCTCGATGAATGCTCTCGTGCAATCTAAGGTTCCGTCGAAAAGAAACTTGACACCTTCAATGTTACCCATCGGGGGCCAATGTGATTCAGCCCCTTCCTTCCCACAATACCAATAGATCATTAGAGGTATCTCTAGACCGTTTTCTGCGAAGAGAGCCTTCAGACGGTCGTACGATTCGCTCCAGGTGAGGTTTAGCACGGATGGGTCGTGAAGTGACCGGGTTGGTGTCTCAACGAACAAGAAGTGCCAGGCGGATATAACGATTACTTTGTCTGGTATAGGTTGACCTGCAGCCTTGGTGGTCAGAAGTCTTGGTAGAAGTAACTCCTCATATAGCCTGACAAAGTCAAGCTTCAACCCTCCCAGACGCTTGAAAAGTTGGTGACAGCGTTGTTCTAAACTTTCATGTTGTGGGGAGTCTACCCACTCGAGATCCCGTCCAGTTCGAACAATTTGTCTATTCCATGAATCATTCATACAATCCAGCATGAAAGTCATCGTGGCCATTGGATTTGCTGTGTTACGGGCAGTGCGCATAGAAGTGTCGTCCAAATC
>JSUI01006534.1:85697-146409 GCA_000833645.1 Huntiella omanensis | reverse complement strand
AGCCGGTCCAGTCACAAAAGCGGGTTCAGTCGAACAAGCGGTCTGAGTCAAAGGAGCCGGTTGAGCCGAAGAAGCCGGCCCAGTCAAACAAGCGGGCTCGGCCGAACAAGCGAGCTCAGTCGACCGAGCAGATTCAGCCGAATAAGCGGATCCGGTTGGCGGTGAGAAGTTAAGAAGATGGTAGATGATCTCACCGATCTGATGTACGAAGAAATGGGGGATCTGTCAGAATGGGTTCAGGGGGGATTGGGTCAGAATTTGCACCTTTAGGTCGTGGATATACTTTGGTTGCAGCTTTGTCGACGGTGAGGTTTGGTTAACATGAGAAGAGTAACCTTTAATTCAATATCCTACGCTTTTTTTATCCGACCATTGCTTACTTGGTTCCGTCGTCCACGATATCTTACACTCAGTTAACAGTAGGGCTGGACGACACTCAGTCTCGGGTAGGATTAACTCTAAAAATGCACCAACAAGCGTTTGGAAACGAAATTATTCCATCTTGACGGCCGATGTCGGGTTGAAAAATGAATAGAATCTAGCACTGACAACAGGCATGGAGCACAATACATAGAATTTCATGCATGGTACCCTCAATTGTGGTACAGATGTAGACGTTATAAAATACATTTGACTCCAGTTCCCCCACCATCAAGGGATAGCTGCACATACGACAGGCGGCGTGCGGTCTATTGAGCTTGGAGACTCATCTACCGTGAAAGATTAGTTGATAAAACTGATTATGGACGGTGTCTGTCTTGGCACGGGAATACCAGAAGCCATGAAGGCGTCGTCTCTGAGAGGAATGTATGCATAAAAGCATACATTATAATTCTACTGGGGTGTCCCGTGCACGTGGGGTGCAGATTGAAACACTCTTCATGCATATATGCGAGTGGCCCCTTGTATCCTTTGGTGTAAATATCCCAATTGGGAAATAAACCGGGATGTGAAGTTACCCAAAATTAACAAGTCCGTGAATTGTTGTGCGTGGCCGAGTTCACCAATATGTTGACGAGTAATGTGAGCTACTGCGAGACTGTTGCAGATATAGTGACAATCTTTAGTGGCTTGGACATCGTCGCAACTAGGACCGTAACAAGAAAACTCCTTCACAGCAATTATATATTTGAGGGCCTGCCAATCAATTGGGGGATAATCTATGCAGTGACTGATGGAAATGGCATCTCCAAACCCAAAGGTACCATTCCGGGGGTATTAAGGAAGAAGGTCGAAAAAAAACGAGACTTTATTATTACCTTGCCATATAGGACACGCTTGGTGCCCCATTTGCCACATACGACCATAGCCTGCGGAAAATACGGGGTCCCGTCTGCTCCCCCATAGTCAAGCCACAGAGCGCTGGATTAGTAGTACGGTGGGTGACCACGTGCGAATACCCGGTGTTGTATGTCCTTTTTGGTTTCTTTACTTTTTGCATCGTGCTTCAACAAGTCACATGTGTACCTTTGCACGCGCATGAATGTACCGATACATTGTGTAACCAGGGTCAGTCACAAGTGGGTACAAAAACGGGTCAACATCAAAGCTGACAAAAAAAATGATGACAAGACTGGGACTCGAACCCAGGCGGATTTCTCCATCAGGAAACTTGCGTTAAGGAACGACCTTAACCTGACGCCATAACCAACTCGGCCATCTTGCCGTTGTGTTGTTCAACTGGACGCCAATCGGAGCCTTTGTCCGGGACAACGGGGGTAGGGTTAGGGTAAACTTTGTCTTTGGGTGGTAGTCACTCACAACAGAGCTTCGTGGCGACCTGCATTAGTATGGACTAGTGAATGTTTCAGTGTTGATATCATCATGCAGGGACATTTTGAAATTTGGCAGTGATGTGTATTTGACCTGTGGTTTTGGAGGTTGTCTTGCCGAAGGACTGGCTGCGGATAACAATCTATCATATGAATATCATTGTCTTCACAAATAATGCGGTTAACAAGGCCCCCTATGCATTTGATTTTGGTTGGTGATGACAGCAGAAAACCGTAGGACACCGTGAAAGATCCCCCAATTCGGCCGTGGGGCCATACTATCTGAGCAGTGACCCGAAGGCAAACAGAGCAAGGAGGTAAACAAAGTGGTGGCAAATAGGATATGGGGAGCTGTAGTACATACAGATAAACAAACCCGACTGGAAATGCTCACTTAGAAATAGTAGCTTGCTGAACTGAGGCTTGCCGCTATGTATTTATCATTAGACCGTTTCCACAGATACCTGGACGGAGCCCACCTGTGTATATGTCACACAACGTCGATACAAAGGGTGACCTGATGTGTGTCCATGCAGAGCATAACAGTCAATATAGATGCTTTGGCTCAGTATATTGGACCTGAATCTGAATGAGGCGGCCCGTATCATATAAAATTCAATCACATGAATGTTGGGCCATGTGAGTAAAACAGAGGATCCCACAACATAGACGTTTCACGTAATTACATTGATGCAGATGAACACGCTTGTAGCGATAAATCAAGTAGTCTAGAACTTAGAAGGCGTTGGACTTGATTTGTCTACATCCCATTATGACCAGTGTATTTGATGTAGAATCATGTGTAGCAAGTCGACAATGTTCGCAATATAAACCGGTCCAGAGTATTCCCATTGTTTTTCGGTCTTGGCTCCCGTGAACTTGCCCTTCGCTCGCACAGTTTTGATGCGGCATAGGAAGTCCGTAGTCATCTGTAAGTAGCATCATCGGACGAACGCAATAAAGACCAGAGGAGTAAAGCTACGACATATTGGCCAAATGGAATACTCCAAAAGCAAACGAGCAAATTTGAATCCCCATGTGCTCATGTGATACCTCTGACAAACACGTTCCATTGTTGTTCCAATGGCGGGAGATTAAGCAAGCCAAGTGCGTCGACCAAAGTGAAATGCAAACTAGCCAAAGGCCGCTAGATGCGCCATGTGACTTAGTACAGAGCCGAATTTAATGACAACCACAGTCGGTTCCGGCGAAGTACCGCAATTTCTGTGCCGCGTTCCATAGACCCCATTTGTTTCAGTGTTAAAACCGTTCTTTTCAAACTCACCACTTCCTCAGAAAACAACAAGCCATGACTCACAGCTTGATCCTGCTTGCATATTTGGCCTCTTGGAAGACAAACGTCGCGCAGAACATATTTCTTGCCAATTATCTACTGATCAAGCTGGGAGACCCTTCGTTGTTGATCATAACATCGTACTATGCCGTAAAAGTGTGGTCCCCAATGGGTTAATCAACACAAGATCAAGCCGCCTCTCCCAGATTGACTGCGTTTCAGCCCATTAGCTCTTGTCGCCTACTCTTTGGATGGATCAGGACTCCGGCCACTTTTATCCTGTGAAAATGCGTCTATCAGGGGGCCAAACCAAGTATGACGTAGTACTTTTATCACCCAGTTTGAAGTCGCCAGCGGATCCAGCTTGGCATGATATATAGGTCTAGATGACAAGGACACTTGTCAATTCGTCTCATTTAGCCAGCCCCTCCATTCAGGCAGGCTATATTACGTCGGAGATAGAAGGGATGGCGACAGAAGATTCAATCAGAGCTGTGGCGAACTTTCATACATACATATTTATAGTTCTGTCGGATTAAGTAACTATCATCACGGGAGCCCGGATCTTTCATACCGTCACTGTTCGGTCTTATGTGAATGGTAAAGTTAAATGGGGCTTAGTCAAGCTTCGTCGACAGAATATAATGCGACCGAGAGGACAAGGACAGGTTATAACCAATTGTTAAAACCAAGGCCAGAGCGCATGTTCGTGTCTCAGATTCGCACGAAGGTTGCTCTATCGGGATAAACATTCTTAGGTGCTGTCGTTCTATTTTCGGCCGTGATATGATATCCATGTGCTCATTAAATGGACCATTTGGTAACGGCTTTGTCCTTTAGTTCACGACATACCTTGGTATTAAGCGACTGATGGCCTTCATCCCAATCATCACATTAAACATATTTTCTGCGCAGGACAGAACTAACGAACAAGCATAGGAAGGCCCCAATAGGTACCAGATGGTATACGCTAGAACGTCCGTAGCTAGGTGGCAACTGAAGTATATGGCCTATGGGGTGTGTATAAATAGGTACAGACATTCCCGAAAAAAGGACACTTGAAAATATAACAGAATACAACTTCATTCACTTCCTATTTAACAATTCCTTTGTTAAACCTCGCTTTGCCCCTTTACTCTCTAAAGGCCACCATTCCCACCGGGTATGATGAAGCCCAGACATGGCAAGCCGCCGAAGGTCCTGTCAATGCGAAAGAAGCAATTGATTCCTCTTTGACCCTGGCTGCCAAAGCCGACTGGGAGTCCACCACGGTGAAGCTATATACAGTATGTTACCCTAAAAGGTCCCTACACGCTTTTGCTAACAGGTTATCGTATATCCGCCGTAGGTGGGACGGTAAACATGGCTGCGGTGAGAGAGCTCGGTTGACCTGTGTTTACCGTGACTACTTAGACACTGTGGCCGGGCCGGCGGGAAAGCCTTTTAGCGATTCGCAGAGTTCTGCTCTCTGCATCTGCGAGGCTTCCCGCCGTTACCATAGTTGCACATCGGTGGAACACTTTGATGCGCTCGCTAAATTGTGTGCGATTGCGCTTCAGACTCGTGATCTCAAAACCGCAATAGTCACCAGTTTGTGGGCCATTGAACTGTCGCCAGACCAGTTGCTTAGCTACCTCCGTCTTGCTAGCGTTATGCGCATGGGCGGAGATGAGAAGGGCATGGAGATGGTCCTTCGTCATGGTGTAGCTGAGGCGAAGCTGACACACCAAAAACCCAGCGAAGTGTTTCCGGTCCGTTCATAACATCATGGAATATTGTGAATGTAGGCTAACTTTTGTTTTCTTCCACTGTAGTGCTTTTCGCACCTGTTGGAGCAAGTGGATCGTTACCCCTTCAACACTCTGGGCCAGATTGCGCATGCAAACATGCCAGTCTCGTCATGCAAGCGGGTTCTCCAATTTATGAACCCGTTTAATCTTCCGGTCGACGTCGTCTACTGTTTAATGGACGCGACCGCCACCGCCGACAAACTGTAAGGAGTCTATTCACCTGCGACTTGCGTCCGAAGCTAACAAATTCTAGGCGGATGATCGGTGTTAGCCCGGTGTGGCGTAACTGGCTTATTAGCCAGCCCTCATTCTGGACGAAACTCAGTCTCATGACGAAGGGTTTCTGCTCTGCTAATAACCCGATGTTTGATCAACTGGTGGAGTAGAGCCCGGGCAAGGTCACCCACTTGTACATCCACGAGCCTATGGATCGGTTCCCATGTCGGTTTTCGTTTATGTAGAGCATCGCGGGTCATTTTCGCCCGCGCTGCGATAACTTATCGGCCGTAAGTCCAAGATACGGAACCCAACAATTGAGAACCTTTTCCTGTTGCTACTAATGGCTCTTGCAGCAGGTTCCGTCTGGAGCTTCTCCCCCTGCTGTGCCCGCACAACCAGAGCTTAAACATGCAGGACACAGAGGGGCCGAGATCTCCCCGGACTCATGGTGACTGGCTGCCAACCAGAATGCTCCAAAGCAGCGCCAAGACCCTGAGAACGCTGCACTTGATGAACTTTGATTCATCACTAAGTGTAACAGGAAATGTGTTCCCCATGTTGGAGAACCTGATTCTCGATGCGGCAGCAATGCCAAACATCGAGTTTCAGAGAGCCCAGGTAAGTTATTCATCGTTCTTTTGTCCATGTTGATAAAGCCTCGTACTAACCACCTTGTGTATAGACCGGGTACTCCCTCACCACAGTTGCACCCAAGCTTGAAAGTCTGTGGTTGTCATACTTCGACACGAACGCTAAGAGGATGATTGGCGAGTCGCCATTGCCCAAGTTGCAGTCGCTAATTATTGATGCGCGCATCTGGGCTCTGGAGATGGATAATCCAGCGTTTGTCGTCAATACTTTGGACACCGTCAAGGTGTTCATGCAAGCTGTTACCGACGATTGGAACAGCGAAAACGAATGCATCTTGGACAACAATCTGTTGCACAAGTTGGCGATTCACTCGCTGTCGCCTCCCGTCCGGGCTAAGAAGCCATGGGTCATACCTGAAGATCCATTGGCGCAAGTCGAAGCAGTTGGTCCGCTGCTTCTGGATACCCTCCAATACTCACATTCGCCTGTTATGAAAGGAATTTTCCGGTCGGCGGAATCCAAGATCTTGCGGCATATCACCTTCGGGGTCGATCCGCGTCGGTCCGGTTGGACAATGGAGTAATTGCGGAAGACGCCATTCTGGGGGTGTGAGAGCATTACCTCTATTACACTTTCCTACATTTTTTGGTTCCGTGATTCCAATAACCATAACCCGACCGACCCGGCTATCGGACGTTTCCTTCAGTCACTACCAAATCTGAAGCACGTTCTGATAGTGCCCACAAGTCTCGGTGAGTCGACCAAATACGACCCGAGCATAGTGCCCTCCGATTGCTAAATCTTGGCTGTGGAGCATCCAACATGGTTCAAGGTGTATGATGGGCTGTCTTTCGGAGGAGAGCGTCTCATATTGTAGACAGAAGCGCCGGGATACGGGAAGTTGTTCTCGTATCCAAGTTTCCGGCCTGGTCAGCCAGAAATGGGGGCGACTCAACAAATGGGAGTGAGTCGCCATTGCGAGCCCACAGGGGGCCGACCACACTGATTCCGCCATTTTCGTGATGATGAACGTCATCTCCTTAGTTTTAGAGTGCGAACCGACGCAGATGTATTACAATGCCCCGGGTGTCATCAGTACGGCTCAATCGGACCTCGTGGCGTTGCTTGGGCATGGAGATTTTTGCGGCTCGTTGGATCCCACGGGCGTCTAAGCGATCAGGACTCTGGCTCCAGACAGTACGCAGCCTTTGTTGACAGACTAGAAGGCTATGTTGTGAACGAAAGATGGCTTGTGAGAATACCCGCGCTGATTGTAAACAGTGAGCGTTCTCGCTTCTGCCTGCTTGTGAGGCCGCCGCAGCCGAGATGCTCGGGGCTGATTTCCCGGCATTCTTCATGGATGATGATTACCCCCCGACAAACTTTCAGGGGGTGATATTGGGTTTGGCTTTTTTGTTTTGTTTTCTTGTTTGCTCGGTTGTTATACCATAAGGACGCTGTCTAAGTCGACAGGTCATGTATTATGTACCACGGATAAGTAACACAAAGGTCGGTTCTACGAGACTAGTAACTTAACGTTTAATTTTCAACTACTTGCTATGAATATGGCTGTTGCAAGTGAACTCTTCAATGATAGGCTAACATTTGTGAAATACTGTTCGGACATTCTGTTGCCATGAGCAAAGATTCAGGGCGAGGAAGGAAATCGGTCCGTAGCCTTCACCTTGACGTATATACTTTCATTTGTGTCAGAAGTTCGACTTCACCAACAAATTATCACAACTGGAGTCAAGGTACTCGTCGAAAGTCAAGCAATGACTTGAGATTCTCCGCACGAGATTCCTTCAACTTTCTACAACTCGAGACATAATAAGTCTGGTGACGGTCAAACCTACATAGTGTCGACATGCCTATCCACACCTTTGTTGTACCTTAATCCGAGGGACGCCCTTCAAGGGTCATTTAAACAGTATGTCGAAACTAATTTCGGATACAAAATCCATCTTCACAACTTTAAATCAACATACACTCTTCCTGCATTCGGTGCAGTCCACGAGACGGTAACCAAAGTGTGTTTCATAGGGTTACCACACGACTAACCCTAGTCCCACCTTGCCCTCGTGTTGACGATTGGTAATGTCATTTGAAGCATATTTCCGGTTACACTAAAAACTACATGACCTTGCAACTTTCTTCGACCGTGATTCTCAACCAGTTGGCGAGTAAGACGGACCCATAGAACGGAACGTCTAGTAGTAAAGGTTTACGTTGTTTTGACTTGGAAACAAATTTACTCTAGAATCAGAGAGTACGAATGAGAAGAGAGATTAAGGGACGGACACCACATAGCGTGGTTAGGTCTCCTAGGGTCACGTTTATCTTCATCCGAGTTCTGTAAAAACGTCATTGTGAGATGATAGTTTATATCCGACGAGATTTGACGACTGAGTAATACTATTAGTGGCGTAGAACCATCCAGTCAGCCCCAGAATCTGTGGGTAATGATCTCCACCACGGCTCAAACAGCATCCGATCCAGTGTTGTTCCTGTGGCGATCAATGAACAAAGCACTACCCCTTAGAACAGAGCCAAGATACAGCCAATCGTGGAATTGAGTCGGGCAACAGTCCGCGGATATCTTGCCAGACTGCCTTTGCCTAAGAAGTCAAACAATAGAGCCCATTTACCGAGTTATTGTGCAAGTTAGTAGTGAGGTTAGGGGATATAGCAACCAGAATCACTCAGCCGTATCATCGCAATCTATGATTGCGTGAGAACTACGGATTACGCAATGATTGATTGCTAATCTGCTGGAACAAGGATGGAACAACAATCATCTGGACAAAACAAAACATGGGATGATTGTTTGCCAATTGACAACAATAGTTTGAATCAGATGATTCCCACGAGCGCTATCGCGAGACTTGTCACTTGCCAGAGGCATATAAGAACGATTGCGAAGTCTCCTGTCCATAGCAATCTTCCTTTCGGTGCTGAATCACTGTTCATCATTCTATCCAAGTTCACAGCTTCAGGGAGCCTCTGAGAGCAAAGCCCTCCCAAAATACAAAGAGGGGAGGCAAAAAGCGAACATCCAGCAACGAGGCTTACACTCGGAAGCCCAGCGTTGCCAGCGCTACGACTGCCCTCAAAAACATGGGCTTCGTTTCCCCATCGCCGATGCAGCCGCAAAGTCCAAATCCCAATCAGCGGCTGTCCGAAATCCCAAGAGGCCAAAACTCGGTGTGATAGATGCGCACCACGAGTGCAGGCAGGGAGGCGCCAAAGCTTCCAAGGTCCAGAAACAAAACACCGTCGACCACGTGGCATTGGGCCTTCGGGCCCCAGTTGGCAGGCGGAAAGCCATGGTGGAGGTGAATCCAGGTCGATAGGGAATTGATCTGGTTGCAGTCGAAGCTGCCCATGCGTGTTGGGCTATTACTTTTCTGATTTCTGCACCAGTGTCTTGCATTGATTGGCTGGTCAGTCTAATTCTGGATAACATGCCACATATTAGTTGGTAGACTAAGGCTGTTTGGATGCCTCTTCTGTTACAGTTTGAAGTCAAGTCGCCTTGGCTTGGTGATGTGTGTCATTAGGGTTGGTGTTGAATAAGTATGTATGTCGGGATGACCTTTTAGTAGGCTTCGATAGAACTTAGAAGAGTCAAGTATTTATCATATCATTAGAGTTCACCTATTTGTATTGGCCCTACGTTTCTATAACGATGCAAGGACTTGCTCAACGTTACATCGTTATATGTTCCCTGATCAACAATCACGGGGTCACCAGAAAGTATGTCTAAACCTTGACCCTGTCTACCTCTACACCACCCTAGCGGGCACATACGATCGTAGTTGTGGAGTTCTTTAGACGTTGTTTGCTAGACATTGCGAACATGGTCACTTTGGTGATTGAAATGTGAAACTCACTTCAAAGTCCATATGGAATAGAGAATTCAACCGGAGGTACCAGTGAAGTCAAAAGAACTCGTATAGCTGATGAGATTAAAGTGATCAATGGAAGCGCCGAGAGGAACGGAAGCAGGATTCCATCGTCAGCAATGAGGGCAATCCATCCTCTGTTACATCGTCAAGACCAGTGGTTAACATAGATTATGTTGAGAGAACTTACCGTTGCATGTTGGCCCTAACTGCAAATCAGGTCGAAAACGGTAGGAAACTCAGATGTTTACACACATGTTAAGTCGGGGGATGACAGTCCTGGGCTTGTAATGTATCACATGTACCAGACTAAAGACATTCACCCGTTGAATCATCTAACGCTCGCTGTTGTGATTGATCATCTTCTGCTAGTTGTGAGGAGGGTATTGAGCCGGACAGTGTCTAGCAAAGATAGCGGGTAACCCATGGTGAAGAAGTCCTGTCAATGTACAGAACAACATTACAATCAATTCGACTCAAAGAAGAATAGGGTGAGGCACTTAAACAGGGATGTATTCTTTGAAATTAACTGTGACGTCTTCCAGTTGACAAGCGTATTTCCAATCGTCGGCCCTATGATACATGAGCAAAATCACTCCAGTGATCAGGCATCGTTTGATAAGATCATGAACATAGACCACATAGAAGAAAGAACAAAGGCAAGATCGTCTTCTAGTCCAACATAGTAGTATCAAAAAACGGAAACTAGCGAGAGATAAACGTTAGTCAACTGGTCGTCGAGTCTCAATGCATTGAGAAAAAAACAAATTATCCAAGTAGAACGGAAACATACTCTAGTTGTTCGGTCTGTGGACGGCACGCAGATACTTCTCGTAGGTGGATTTAATCTCGGTGTATTTTCCGTCGGAACTTTTACCCAGAAAAACAACGGACACTTTCCAGCGTCCGGGCAGCTTCAAAAGGAGGTGAGTTTCGAAAGAGGCCGGGTTCTTCCCCTTAGGGGTCATACGCCATTTATATGTGAAACCGTTGGGATCCAGGATCGTGGCAATGCCGTCGGTAGCGGTAGTAGGGACACCGGTGTTGTTGGTGAAGGTGAAGGTGATTAGGCCCCCCACGAAAGCCTCCACTTCGGTGGAGTTGAACGCGGGTAGCGAAGTCATTTGAACTCCGTTGGGGAGTCTTCGAACAGGAGCCATTGGAAATGATCAAGGTCACAACAAAAACTGGGGTGGCGAGAAGTGTTGTTGGACGTTAACAAATGCCACAGATGTCCCAATTAGGGCGACACCGAGACAGATATGGGTAAACAGAAGATGGGAGGATAACGGCAGGCGTGACAGAATCAACAGAGGTTCGGACTGTGGTTCACTCTGGAAAATTTAGCCAACAATGTTGTTGTGAAACATTTGGGAAAAAGCTTTTGGGGGGACATGAGAGCAAACTGGGCATGCACCAGGCAGTCAATATCGCTAACGGTAATTCATCATTCCTGTTCAAGACTCATTGATACGTGAACTTCAATGGATCCAAGAATCGATCCTGTGTCTAGGCACACGTTAACGAGAACAACAAAAAGGTCTACACACACTGTGTTTAAGCAACCGACAGTTGTGCGAATAAGGCATGTTTGTTGAATTCAAGGCAGCCAAATTCATGAACCAGCGATATTCAGTCTGTGTGTGATACCTTTAAAAGAGACATCACGGTTTGGCATTTGCTCGTGCCCTCATAACCAATGCCAAGTTGGCTCGAAGGTAGTGGATCAACGGGAATGAATCCTATATTTGAGCCTATACGCAGCTGAATCGACTTCTAACACACATACAGACAGTATCATGGTAGATACTGTTCAGTAAGTCGAAACGATCTGAGGCGGATACTTGGAATCCCAGGACCGACATGTGATACCCCCATTAGCTCACGGACTGTTGGGATCACGTTTCAACAACAACGACCCTGGACTGGTCTCTACAGATGGAAATGATTAAGACGTCCGGCTTGTAAGCAGAGTCAGATGTTACCTCATGTCCATTTTTGTGATTTTTGACAAAGTTCCCATCATTCACTCGGCTTGGATTTAACTACAACAAGAAGGATTCACGGGTCTGCCGGAATAAAACATTTCTCGTTACGAGGGTGAAAAGCCAGAATAATCCTTTACGACTCTGGTCTTGTCGTGGCGGTTTAATTGACCCATAAATAGTGTCACAGTAAACTTTGGTCTTGGTCCCACACACCAGTATACAATCCATAGGATCGTGTCAATTGGAGCCGGGCGATATCTGACGTCGCAAAGACACGTGACCAGCTCCTACACGGGAGTCTCGATATACATACGACGCAGGGATTTGCTAGCGTTTCTTTGGGAGCTATGCCAGTACCACTGCGCCAAAAAGATGGATCCTTTGGTCTTTGTTATTAGTGTACGAAATATCAGCGCTTATAAGGCGTTGCGACATCTATTGCCCAACCCAAAGCCTGACTATCGTCAACCCTAACCGGGACCTTCAGACAGGGTACACTCTGACAGGATTCTAATACTGAGATGTGACCGCGACATTGCGGAGGACGGGAGGATGTATTCCCTCCCTCTCTTCTAGATAGTTAACCGGACGAGAACAAATACAACTATCTTGACCCTTCCTCCTTACTGTGGTATTCACGGCATAAACCATAGTTGAGCAGGCCGACCCTGGTTCCCAAACCTAACAACTCCAAATTCTAGCTTAGGGTTAAGTAACATCGTGTCACGTGATCCATTTCAGGTCTCACCATTCTGCTGAGCCGTTGTCGATGTGCATATAAATCATTAACGCCTGATGCCATACATGATACTTGATGAAGAAACCAAGTTACCTTTCAAATACAGTTCTATAAAGCAACCCGGTCCATAGAGTGCTGGCGCTGCTAGGATGTCGTCCTGGAGTCTGCCCTGTGCTCCATCAAAACCTGCTCACTGCGTTGTAGTCTCTTCCATGACGGGAACCATGTTGCACCGGCTGATCGTGTGCCACCATTCCCAGTGGTTCAATTGCCCCCACTCCTTTTCAAAAACGGAGAGCCAGGTCTCATTGTGTTGGTTGTCCGTTTATGTTTTCAGACAACGGATGACAAATTAACACTCATGTTAAAATATCTTCTTTTCAGCCATCGTCTTGTGAGCTCGCGTGATGTCATATGGCCGAGATTTGTTTTCCAGATGTATCAGATGCGACTCTCTACGGCGGGACAAGCACCAGCTTAACCTGAGTTATACATCTGAAGCGGAGGGATCAGTCACGGCCCTCTCTGATGGCTGCTTACTGGTTGCTCGGTTCCACTTTTTCATGGATGCCTCATAACGCGTTCTCTATAGACCCTGATAGAATCCCCATCTGTAACAAAGTCCAAAGCTCTAAAGTCTTCTTGGCGCACTGGTGTACTGATGCGTCTCAGGCTGTCATATGTGAATGATTTTAATCGTGGTGTTCACATGAGAGGCAACTCTACCGTTGGCAACACCAACAATCCGATTTACTGGACTCTTATCTACATCATGGAAGGTTCTATTGTGTAGACGATCATTCATTTATTTGTAATTCCAGATAGACATCCCTTGTCAGCACCATCTTTTCCGTCGTGAGGTTGAGAGTGGAGCCACACTAATGATCCGCTATTTTGGTAAATGCGGGGAAGCACAAAAGTGGCAGGGGTGTCAACTTGATCGAAAACTTGTGGTGACAGGGGTGAAAAGCAACGGCGAGAGATAATGGGACAACGCAGAACGAAAGCCTTTAGACCCTTGAGAAACTTCGAGTGAGTGGTAAATGAATAAGGACGTTGGAAGAATAACCAATGTGACGACCAACAAATTCGCAGTAGATTCTTTGCGAACCCACAACAAATCGTCTCCTTACGCCCAAAGGGTACCGTTTTGTTGGCATTGAGCAACAAGATTGAGAATCATTAATCACTATTTTCGAAATACGACTTGACATACTTCATAATACGGGATTGCTAACCTCCAATTGTAAAGCTAATCCGATATGGTCTAGGGGCTAGGATATCTCGCTCTCATCTGTTACACAGCTGATCCGAGAAGGCCGGGGTTCGATTCCCCGTATCGGAGATGTATTTCTTCCTCTTTTTTTGCCGCTGATCACTGGCCTCGCCCTTTTTTTGTCTTCCTCCGTGGTCGTCCTTCACATAACCGACCTTCGCGTGAGGGTATTACCTTTCATGATACAACTCTAGACACCATATTGTCTCATGCATACTCGTTTTGTTACTCTTAGGGCGCCTCATTTTCAGCCACCACGTCGGAAAATAGTGAGGTGGACTCACGAGTGGTACAATGCTATCACAAGGCTGAAATTGAAAATGTTTGCTCTGTCTGTGACAAGTCAAAACTATGCGTTAAACCTGTTGAATTATCTTCTCATCAATAGCTCTTGAAAGTATTATAAACCGCTGCCCGACTCACCCTAAAGTTGAGGTGACCCGGTGCTGGTGCTGGCGATTCCTGAATTGACCAGATTGATCATAGCAAGGATGTCAAGGGGAAGGATGAATGAGCGTGGCGGCCATCAATCAAGACAGTACCGTGTATGTTGTGTCATCTGCCAAACGATGAGAAGTGTATATGGGTGAATCACATGAGCATCGGTCGGGTTAGATGCCACCATCGTCGGACGTTTAGTCGAACACCACACGTTGTGAATGGCAGCAATTAGGCTATCTCCAGCAAAGCATTCTCTGGTACAGAACTGGTGTAAGCAGTATGGTGAGGTAGTGTCACGGGAAGTACTATTATAGAAAGCATACGTATATTACGATGGATAATTCTCACAGGAATCACAGTCCGGGAGAAGATTTGATGTAGACAGACCTAGTGGCTGTGCTTATCTTATCTGACTCCAGGGACAGGGATAGTCCAGTTAACAACTGGGCTGGGATATCAAGAATATCATTAAGAGATCTCGTCCTCCCAATTACGCTGAGCAACTGTATTACTTTAAAGGTAAACAAGCAGTAGTTTAATATGCAGTTTTCCTACAGCCTTCACCGCCTGATTAACTACTTGCTTGGATTACCGATGACGATACCTAAACACAAGATATTGTCAAAAACAATGATTGAATTAAGCCCTCGACAGGGCAGGTTTGACAGTCCTCTAAAGTATTGACTGGATCACTACTTCGTTTTGGCGATCCGTTGGGCTTTCACGCGCCAGACCAAGGCCATCTTTGCGGCCCGCTTGCGGGCTTTCACCTCCCAGCCATTCCCTAACCCTTTGTAGTGCCCCCAAAAGAACGCTACCAGCTCCCGCTTTCTTGGATTGCAAATTCTTCGGCACTACCTCAACGGGCCGTGCTTGTGTGAAAGGTGGTTATCGAGGTTCTAGGACATCCTGAATCGCAAGGAAGGCTAAATAGTTACATTAAGGACTATCCAATGGAAGAGTAGCATTATATATCCATACCTATTTGATCCATCCACAAAGATTCCAGAGTAAATAGAAAGGTTGCCTTGAAAAGTAGGGCAGGTTGAGAGATTGACAACACCGGTGGAAAAACAGAAAGACAGGAGGAAATGGATAATGAACCACAAAAGGTAGATTTCATAGGCACCAAGGACGGCTAGAATGGTTCTGTTGATTGTAGAAGGCACGAATTAGGCGTCGCTGAATTGGTGAGAGTGGCGTAACAGGGCTTTCATTCAGTTTGGTGGTGACTCCGTTGCCAAGTAGTAGCTTCCATGAGAGAAGAACTCGCCCAATCAGTGAATTTCGATGTATGCACCATAGTTTGGGACCTACCTAGAATCGCTCCTGAATGTAAAGGTTCTGGGCCATAAATGTTCAACCAATATCATGGGATCAAATAACAATATGATCACGAAAACGGTGTTTGCTTGAGGTAGAGAGTCTTCTACGGGAATTCCGAACTTCCGGACCAGTGCCAAATTCCAACTAGACGCCACTGTGATGCTTGCCCTCACTAGAATATTCACGAGATTACGAGTGGGAAGTGATATGTGGAGGTTTGTGCTACCCCTGGTCCCTTCAAGGGCCATTTATGGTATTTGGTAGGCGGGGCCCTTCCTAAAGGGGCAAGAGCCCAGACATCAGTTGGTGCGACACATACTTGCGTGAACAGTTGGTTTTCCTTGTGACCAGACGACTGTGTTTGGCAAGGTAAAGAGCTCTACGAAAGTGGCAGCAAAAGATAGTTATGCACCTAGTAAAGGATTCACTTTTCTTCGTGGATGCATTCAGAGCCCAGTTCCATGTTTTTCATGAAACGTGGGCACTTGTTGGTCGTCCTGAGAGACTTCAATGTGACATATCTCCTGGAGATTCGGTCGGAAAACGCATTGTCTAGAGATCAATGTCACTACATGTATATAGTAGTTGCATAGGGAAGCATAGCGTCCACTGTAATAAAGTTTGGGGTGATCAGGTGTTAGGCGGGTGAAACTCCGTCATTTACACGCATACACGTCAATATAATGTATAGGGATGATATCGGCGATCGTAGCAACCTGCTGGGCTATGAAGGCTTGGTTTTATAGTAATAACCTGTCTTCCTATCGGCTGCCTGATAGGTTTAGAATTAGATCTTCACTATAGTGTTTTTCTTGCAGACAAGATTTCTCTGGGAGTCTATGTTGTTTTCCACCATTTTGGTTTCCCAATCTCTGTGTCCTACAACTTTCATTCAAACTTTGATGGCAATTTTGTCTGACAGATCATTCATAATGCTGGTCTCTTCTACCTACCAAAACACCACCGAACCGATCATAACGCCTCGTGTTCCCTGCAATAACACCGGTCTAGATGGCCATTCTTGCCCGCAGCGGTAAGCATAGGCCCCATTTCCTAAGTTTGTTCCATCTACTAAATTTCGTAAACAGACCCAAGTGGACTCACACCGAGTGGTCCTTTCTCCAGGGACGTTGGTTCATCCAGTCTATGACATGCCACAGTACTGGCAAAGATACCCCGGAGCTGGAGTGCTGGCGTTGCTGGGCGGTGACGCTGGAGTCTGCGCTGTCGCGGATCAAATGTCGCTCTGCTGACCTCAGCTCTGCCTATAATGACAGCCCAGTTGCGTCGGACAACGTTCATTCAAGTATACAGCGAAACCGACCCCGGCCGCTGCAAGCCACGCAGCAAGAAACCCAGCCCGTCACTTTAGTCATCCGCCTAAAAAACAAGAAATGTGATTAGTTCACAAGGTCAAGTCTTGAGGGAGGTCTGTGTTTGACGATGGATCGCCTTGGAAATCCGTTGGCCACAACAACATTGCTACGTGGTCTTAGGGTCTGTACACCCTTGGTTGCGGATACACGCCCTTTATCCCTATCGATGCATATATTGGGGCCTGGTACTCAACCACTTGGTATAAATGTCTGATCCTGAGCGTCACGCCCATCTTAGATTAGTCTTCCGTCTCCAACGTGAATATATTCATTACCGCCGCCTTACTGATATCTTTTATCACGATCTAGCTGTCACACGATGATCTTCAGCAGCATATAGTGTTATGATGTTTGACTTCGGAATTACCTTCAAACATGATGTATCATGGGCTCTCCGGTGCTATTTTGTGGTGGTGTCACTCAACGGAATATCTCTGTGATTAAAATCTGTGGTAAATAGGACAGAGGTGAGATGAATCTCACTATGCGACGGTCGCGCAAGATTCTGCATAGATTTCCGTCGATGAACTACTATAGACCGTTTCTTTAGTTGTGTAGGAAACCATGCTAACATGACGACAAAGACAGCAATGTACCGACCTTTATTCCCGAATAACATCCATAATATAGCGACCTTCTCGATGAATTTTTACAATAGCGTGTCGTTTTCAGAATGTTACTCTCGATCACGAACCCAAAATATCCTACTCGAAACCTTCGACCTACGGATTTGGGTGGAACACTGCTATGAGGTCGAGATAGCTGAATCAGTCGGGGTGGAGTTATTGCTTTGAAGGCGGCCAAACGTTAATTCGACTTTGAATTTCGTCGTAGCCTTCTCTCCGTGAGTCGGGTCTTCTTCCGATCACCCAACAAGATTTATGCAAACGCGAAAAACAGAATTATCGAGAAATGGAGACATAGGTTGCAAAATGGCGGCAAGTATCTCTTGAGTACAGTTAGTCTAATCGCCACTTAGAGTTAGCCGCCCGCTGAGTGTTGATACGGTGGCTCAAGGGCTTCTGTGTCATTTTGGTGGCCACCTTCCGCCCTTCCTTCTCCTAACCCTGCCTAAAGTTCTTCAAGTTCAGTCACGGAAAAGAGAGGAGTCTACCATTTATCCTTATCGCGTATTCCTCTACGCTATGGCAGATACATTAAATCACTGTTCGGTTCGCAAAGAAGAATTATGTGTGCGAGCTTATTTCATAGGGCCGTAGGTGTTCGGTGTCTCGTTGTGCATATGGAGGGTCACGGTGTTCAATGTAGACTGGATATATAGATAAACAATCATCAAATGCGCCAGCGAGTCTGTTGATACATACTCGCTTCATAACGCAGAAGAGCCTTCTATATGAAAGGAAGGTATTGTCGATACATAAAGACAAGTTGAAAGGTTGATCAAGGTGAAGAATAGAAGTATAAAAAGGGGACATGTAGGACTCACACTTATATCGATACACGTCGAGAAACAGACATAGCAGTCCCGACATGATGGTAAGATATGAGTTGGGCTCTCTGATTTGTTGTGCACCACTACCTCCCCATTGAGATGTCCCTTTAATGAGAATTGAAATATTCCATCACAAAATGGCTGGCCACAATAGTCCATAACTATATAAACTATATATGGAGACCTCTCTGTCGGAAAACTCCCACCACCCTGAAGTACACAATATGGTCTCCGGTATATTTGCCGTACCAACAGGATAATATATTGGAGGCAGATGAAGGCTATGGTAACACAATATCCAGATATAATAGCCTATACGCTACCTTCGGCATCTGCACAGGACAATATTGATTACTGTGGAATAGTTCATGCGTGGTGTTTGATCCCACATGGCTTGTTAGTGTGCCGCCTAGCGTTGGTTGCCCAGGGTTCTTCCTAGATTGACCTCTGGAGTATTTTTTGACGAAGCTATCATCCCTATAATAACTGTTAACATGGTCACCGCAGGGGTACCATGTCGAGGGTGGTGGAGAAGTATTGTGGATACTCAACCACAGCGACGCGAAGAGTTTTCTAACAAGCCATTACAGATATGTGAAGATGTATTCTAGTTTCTCTCCCCTCTTGTAGTTCATGTGAATATAGCAATATATACAATCAGTCGAATAACAATACTTTACCACACTCTCCACCACATCATAGATCTCCTAGATCTCGCAATAACCAGTGCTTGGTCTCATGCGGATGCCCCAGCAATGTAGTATTGCGCATTGCCTTTGCTGCACCGTGTTTGTGTGAATGGTTTCATCCCCACGTGGGCAAACCTGCGTCGTATGGAACCTACCCTAGGACGAAGCCTAGTAAGGACAAATTTATCCAATTGGGATGCTGTTAAGTACTGACTCAGGTTCTATCCACAGTTTCCAGGAGCTAGTACCCGCATTTGAGATCGAACAGAAGTGAGATGTCTGTTGTGGACACGCCGGATGAACAGGGTTAGTGTAACCCTAGTTTATAAGACGGCATTTTGACGATGTGCACTTTGAACCATCTCGCCCGTATGAGGGTAGCTCATGAGTCCCACTCTTAAGCAGAGAGGGATGTTACTGTCCAGCTTTGTTTGGCATTGTGGATACCCTACCGTTCATTCATCGTGGTAGAATGAACCGGTGGTAAGGAATTTGTAACGGACCGAAGTGATGTCACCATTGTTTCAGGTATATACCCACAGTCCGATTGCACATTCAGACCAAGTGGCTGCCCAGCGTTGAAGCATCGGGCAGAAGTATCCACATGATGTGGTTGATTAATGTTGAAATATCGGCTGATACACATGAGCGTAGGGCTAAGACGAAAATGTATCAATCATGCGTTGTGGATAAACATCCAGCGGAATATGCGATATCAGAGCGACCGGATGGGGTATCGGTATTGTGAATGAGCATTAACAGATATTCCATCCGAACCAGAAGTAAGACTTATTTGCCCCATCTTGTAGGATCTGGGGATTGTCCGTAGGGACTACCAGTTCAATCCAATGAAGGACTCCGTCAAATGTAGTGTGGCCAGCAACTATAAATTGCCTCAAAACTCATTAATTTGAAACTTTCGTTTCAGTGGATTGGAATCTTTCGATATCTCAACCCCTTACCATCCAGTCAGCGTTCGGTATAAATCACCGACCTGACAATACATCCATCATGTCTGTTCCAAGAAACCACGACATTACCAAGAAAACCATCATCACACCACGCGTCGCCTGCAATGGTGACAGCCTAGACGCCCTTTTTTGGGAACGTCGGTAAGCATCAGCCTCACCTTCCAACTGACTGTCGACTAACATTCCCCGTGAAAAGACCAATCTGGGCTCTCTCTGAGTGGGCCTTTGTATAAGGCCGATGGTTCAAGCGGCCAAGACCTTGTTACAGCACTGGAACAAAGAGCCAGATTTAGAGTGCTCGCGGTGCTGGGAGGTCTCTATGGAGGAGGCCCTAAATCGTATTGAGGCTCGGGCGGCGGATCGTGCTCGCTCTCCTCTTGGCAGTCAAGTTGCGCCACGCGAGAATCATACGAATACCCGGCAAAATCAATCCCCCAAGCCGCGGGCCACGCAGCAAAAAGACCACCGAATCACTTTAGCCATCCACCCATTTTGAGAAAGCGTCGACGCGAAAAAGGATTTCATCTGAATTGTAGCAATGTTTTCAGCTACAGCGGTTCGATTCCCCTGAAGGGGACATCATAAACCATTGGTATTGAGTGCTGTCCAATTTAATAAATTGTTTCGGCAATACTGTTCACTAAACACGGATTTTGCCAGCTAGTGTTGTACTTTGACAGAGAGAGAGCTAGTTAAACGCCTTCATCTGGAGGCTAGAACAAGTTTGATTGTTGTGTACCAACGTCCCAGGCTTTCATCTGCTAGCAATTCCATGTTTCTCATGTAGTCGATTGCTGTGTATCTACTAGTGATTCACTCGATCAATCTATGACGTTGCGATCAAAGCAGTGACATGTCAATAGTAGCGTAGGATACCCAAGCAAGTGGAACGTGAGTACTGAAATACATCCATACGCGTGACATGAGATAGACAATCAAAGGGCTATGAGCCCAAAGAGTAGCGATTCCATTAAAGTAAGCGACCGCGCGAGTAGGTTAACGTTGCTGGAGACCTCTTGAAAACTAGGCAGCTGGCAGGAACTGTCAATCGTGATCTAACGTCTGCTGGTTCGGACACCCAGTCGACTCCTTCGTCACGCCAAGAAACCTGAACTGTGTTCTCCGGCTAGCGGGCATCATGTCAAGGACGATCGCCGAACTTTGGGAATCTACATGAAGCAGGGTAATACAGATTCATGATCCTGTCATACCAAGCGATCGTGACAAGAGATTTTGGCCCAAGTCGACTCGGATGCACCCGGCCGTCCCCCGGTTCCATAACTTTCGGTACATGGCACAAGAACAGCCAACACTCTATGCACCTAGAGGAAAGATCCAAACAGACGGTTTCTTGGAATAGTAAGACGGTCGGTACAGGTGCAGGAAACCACACAGATCAAGCAAGCTTCAAAATAACAGGGATAATGTACCTGGGAGGGAACCATATATCCACACCAGTAGTGGTTGTGCTGTGTCTATCTCAGTCGAGGTCGTGAGACAAAATGGTCGACAGAGCAGATGGGCTGCGCGTGGATGGGGAACCAGGTCACATCACAAGCCCGCAAACAGTGGCTATCACCAAGATGGGCGTTTCCGCTGGTATGGACAGTATCTATTTAATACTCCGGTTCAACATTTGTATACAGACAAGCTTCCCGTGTGAGGGCATATTGTGACATGGGCTCAAGCAATGGCGGCAATGATGTTTAGTAGTTCGAAGAGTACACTGGATCTTGTCCAGGCGGTGAGAGTCTGCGGCTCAGGTTTGGATAAGATCAAACCTTCGAGTGGAATCTAGATTTGTTCACATCACGAGTTATAAATCTGCTGGCTATGCGGGGACACACAACCTATGGCATCTTACATAACATCTCTTATCTCCTGCTCGAATTAGGCACTAGTACATACATGCAGATGACATAACCATTGTGAATAGGTCACAACTAAACCTTTTTAGCAATGAGCAAACTAGTATTATCAAAGCAGTGAAGTAGCACTATGACAACAAGTGATGCGCGGATAACATGCCATAATACATTGAAAATTGCATCGGCACGAGGGATATTGTCCCGTTCATTACAGAAACCAAATCGTCAGTGAGCGTAACACATGAAAGGTCCGCAAACCAGACGCTGTCAATATCGAATGTCTATTTCTATAAGGGGATTGTGAACTCAATGAACCAGGCGCCTTGGACAACGGGCGTCCTTCGGCACTGAGTTGAGCTGTGGGGTTCCGGGACATTACTATGAAATCGAGATGTCCTACGAGATGTCCTGATCAGTCACGGTGGCTTCATTGCTTTGGAAGTGGTTAAGTGTCAACTTGACATTGCATTATGCCGTAGCCTTCTCTCCGTATGTAGCCGCTCCTTCGGATCACCCAACAGAACTAACGCAAAATCGAGAGAGGAAATCGCCAGAAAATTGAGACATGGGTCGGAAAATAGAAGCAATTATTGTGTTCGTGGGATTTGGCTAATCAATAGTTGGAGTTCACAGCCCGTTGATCTTTATTACGGTGGGCAAAGGCCGTCTGGGCCATCTTGGTGGCCAGTTTGGGCCCTTCCCTCTCCTAATCGTCTCCGAAGGTCTTGACGTTGACCCAAGCAAGCGCGAGACGACTCCCATTTCTCCTAATGGCATATTCTTCGGCGCTATGGAAGATGTATCGGATGACTATTGGATTCGAGAAGAATGGGTATGTGTGCAGGCTAATCTCAGAGGGCCGTAGGTGTTCGTTAACATGTTGTGCATATTGAAGTTGGCAGTGTTCAATGGAGACGGGATAGTTAGATGAATGTTCATGAAATACTCGAGTGAGGCTGTTGATACATACGTGGTTTATTGGTCGAAACAATTTTCGTTCTATGAAAATGTTCCCTCAAATGATTAGGCACTTCAAACACTTGACAAAAGTGATAGAAAAATGGGAATTGATTTCAACAGAGCCGCATTCCTAAGCCCTAGAGACGACCAGAATGGTGCTACTTTTTCAAGAAGGCACGAGTTAAGGCTGTCTCAAGGGGTGAGTAAGGCGTCATAGGGCTTTTATCTGATCTGTTGGTGGCTCTATTGCCATGTAGTGATTGCCGGTGAAGAATGATCGGTAGTATCCGTCAGAATGTATGAACTATATTGTGGGATCTATCTCGAATAGTTCCCGCATGCGAAAGGATATGTATGCCAAAGATGTCGATCCGAGATTTTACAATCATGATGAATGACGAGGGCTTGGGGTGAGGATCTATCTGCACGACGTTTGTAATGGCCCAGGAACGATGCCCTTCGTGGGAAAGGACTATCATACCGCCGGACGGCCATCGATTGATTGATTGATTAATTATTGATTGATTGTTCCATTTATAACCTGATTAGCAGGACTAATTCCTCTATCTGCAGGCCGGGAGACGGTTGAACCCCGCCATATAGACCCCGTAGTTTTAAAAATTTTATAACCCTAACTGACTCCTCCTCAAACACCGTCCGGCTATCCCCCCACGGGCGCCCTAGGACCAACCACCGTCGCTGCTGCCTCCTTCTCCCCGGTGCAAGCGACGACACCACACAACCAAAAACAACTGTATATCTGACTTCGAACCTTCCAAAATCATGCCAGCCCGTTGCTTGTAAAAAGGGTATCCCGAGTACCGCGCGTTGTTGGGCGGATTTGTGTTGTCTTGAGGTATCGACAGCCGCTTAAATGAGGGGGCGGACGCGGTTTGTCAACGAGGCTGACCTCAAGAGGGTGTAATGGCAACGACGAGCCTTGGAATAAACGAAAAAAAAGGAGAATGTGTTGTGAATGGGATTCCTTATCCCCTCAACGACAGATGGGGCGATTCTGTCTTGAGTCCGATGGGAAAGGCATCTCAAAACCTCAAAGGTACCATTCCGAGGGTATTAAGGAAGAAGGTTGGCCGGACGGCCATCGATTTCCCAGTAACGAGGAGAGAGTGGAACCGGTAGGGTTACCCTAGCCCTGGGGACCAGCCAGGGCCATGTAAATGACAAGCGAGCTACGCCACCTTCCAAAAGTGGTAATATCCCGGACGTCCTTTGACAAAGCAGGTACTTCCGTGTCAACTCGGTATGTTTCCTGTCCAGAAAGGTCATTTCAGCGGATTGCCATATCCAAATATCACCGTCGAAATTAATACTCAGAAAACTGTGAATTATCACTGAGCGTTGCAGAGTTCACGGAGAGTCCCATTTTATGTTTGATGAAAAGTGACAGCTCATCAATGGAACATCACGACGACGGCAGGAGATGCGTTCTCCTATTTCAGTTGATCAGTAGATACACCGAGGAGACCTCCGAATCCAAGAATGCGACAGCCGAATCTGGCAACTATGGAACCGAGCCTAGCAAGGAGTTCTCGGGCGACGGGTCATCGTACCTTCCTCCTGGACACACATCAAGATCTATCTAATGAAATCCAAAAGACAGAGGGGTAGCCATTAGTGTATAGGCCCTGAGAATTTCTTTTATAGGGGGCATCTGTCATTCTATTGGCTGCCTGGTAGGTTTAGAGGTGACACCCCACTGTAATGTATTGCTTGCACATAACATTTATTAACCTGCCTATTTTCCTTTCCCCCATTCGGATTTCTCCTTCTCTTCAATCTCGTCATTTGACTTCCTCAATCTTGAAATTCCCTAACTTTCATTGAACTGTGGCTATACATCGTCCATATCACAATACATCCATCATGCCTGTTCCAAGAAACCACGACATTACCAAGAAAACCATCATTACACCACGCGTCGCCTGCAATGGCGACAGCCTGGACGCCCTTTTTTGGGAACGTCGGTAAGCATAAGCCTCATCTTCCAACCAACTCTTAACTAATATTCCTGGTGCAAAGGGCCATCTGGGCTCATTCTGAGTGGGCCTTTGAACAAGGCCGATGGTTTAACCGGCCAAAACCCTGTTACAGTACCGGAGCAAAGAGCCCGGAGTTAGAGTGCTGGAGGTGTTGGGAGGTCTCTGTGGAGGAGGCCCTTAATCGTATTGAGGCTCGGGCGGCGGATCATGCTCGCTCTCGTCTTGACAGTCAAGTTGCACCACGCGAGAATAATCCGAATACCCGGCAAAATCAATCCCCTAAGCCGCCGGTCACGCAACAAGAAGCCCACGCAACCAACTTGGTCATCCGCCCTAAACAGAATAAAGTTCGTTAGTCCTCGAATACAACTCTTGAACCAGTGATGTTGTCAGAAATGGATCCTCTGGAAACGCCTTTGACGATAACAAGATTATTACGTTGTGCTACAGTCATGTACAGATGTCAATACGTCGCACTTCCGGAAGTCTCTCTAACCATAATGTCTCATGTGCTCTTGGTCTCTAAGCTGGAACGGTGTTACTCAACGAAAAGCCTCTACTACCTACATTTACGTTGCATAGGGCAGAGACCTTGATGACTTGCTACCTCTCACAGGAAACACTACGTCTAGTGCCGTCGCCCAAGTAGCCTGGGGCATCCATCTACTCAGGCCGACTACGATACTAACCCGAAGACACAGACAGTGACATTCAACTGTCCCGTTCAATTATGGGCCACAATATCTCGTCGCCTTCGAACCACTCTCGCTTGTATCGTACGGAGGCCTCGCACCCTCACGGCTGAACTCTCGACTGCAGACCCGAACATATCCCGCTTGACACCTTCAATTCCCGGATCTAGGTACACGCCGACTAAACACTGTCACGCCTAGACACCTCAGAATTCCGTCGTCTCCAATACCAGTAGGAGCATGGTACTCAATGTTTTCTCTCTTGCTGCTCCCGCGACTGTTCCTTGTGTCCTATTGCTTAGCATTATGAGCTGCTTGGTCAGAGAGACCGTGTGGTCTCAGTGAGGAGGCCTTTGCCGATGCAGCTCCTTGGGCAGTACAATGAATGATGTTGCATGTGCACCGCAGTCCAGATACCTCTTTCTGTTGTCTGGGTGTAGCTTTGAAGCTGTCTCTAGGCCTCACAAAGACAAGCAACTGAGTTGAACCAGTGCTCATCCTGTAATCTGTATAGTGTGGTAGTGTTACGGGGATTTCTGTTGTGGAAAACACACCGGTATTCTGAAGGAATGACCATCACAGGCATCGCAAGTCTCGGAGACAGGTTGCTGCTCCCGGACATGTTGTGCTTCTATCTATCAGTAGCCTTGCGAGGTTGGTTTTCGATCCCCGCCCCGAAAGCATTATACTCGCCACTTCCAGTATCCGGATCGAGCTATATGTTGTTTCGGCATCTCAACATCTCTACATGTCCAACTTCAGCATAAATACGTTGCTGCACATATTCTTTATCACCACTCTCTACCCTTGCTCTGTTGTTTTCTCATTTACCGCGATTGAGAGCGTCCCGAGCCGTACTCCGAGCCACGATGCGTAAAGCCAACGCCGCTCTTCAGACAGTAGAATCAAGAATCTCTGGTGAAGATAGTAGTCTGCATGCCCCATGACACATTCCGAGTACGACTGTCTCCGTCTTTAGAGGTTTGGACGATACTACGAGACTGGTAAGTTCTTTAAACATGCACCTTAGCCATTTGGTAACACGCGCCTTCGAGGGCGTAGAGAATACTGTGACAACTAACCATCAATTGCAGCAATGACGCCGGCGTGTTGTTATTGTGTTATTCGGCCCCTACTCTATATGGGATGGCTGGTGAATATGGTGAGCTCGCCTATAGGCGCATGTCGAAAAGGGGATATCTCTCTGCGCTATAGTTGATGAAGACCAGATTCCAGTCTAGCCGACCAACAAAACTCTGCTCTAACCAAACGTGGGCTAAGTGATGCATACACGAAGTTGCTGGGACCGGTCATTGGTAGGGTCTTTCACTCTTAGGGTTACACGATTCCAACAGTGCACAATACAGTGCCGACACGGACCCGACAGCCCCTGCCGCATGCCATCAGCTGTCGCCTGAGTCGCTCGTTATCGATAACACAGCGATGTTAATCTTATCAACATCCCGATGTGCCCTAATGTTGATATCCTCCGAGTGACATCCTTGGATTACCCCGCATTGAGGCTCAACAAGCATGTGATGAAAATCTTCATGAACACATGGCTTTGCCGTTTGACAGCAAAATGATCTGCCGTGCTGCCGAGAATTAATAGCGTTGTGTTACCTGGATTTTGGATAGTTCCGTGTTTTGTCCGACCTACACGGTGATTTCTGGTGTTACCGATTTGCCGCCAACTTCGGTCTAATCGGAGTGTAGATTTCTACCTCAGTAAGATTGAAGAAGGTGAAAAATTTTCTTTACTCTGTGTAGTGTTTTTCTACAGACATAGAGAAAGCTCCTCAGACGGTTCGCGTTCCATTGATATGGACAGCATTCACGGGGGATGGGCATGTTGAAAGAAAAGCAAATGAAACGCCCAACATTGAACCATTAGTACAATAGCTCATGTTGAACTATTACTGAACTGTTGACATAGAGAATAGCCTCATCATGGAATATATGCAGTACTAAAAACGCAACAAAACATAAAATACAACCCGAATTGTCCGCCTACAATCGTATTGAAGGGTAATCATTATCCATGATGAATGCCGGGAAATAGGATACCAGTATCCCCGTTGTGGCGTCCTCACAAGCAGAAAGAAGCGAGAACGCTCGAGTCGCTCCCTTTTCTGGATGTCCAGGCTGAAAACGTTGACAAGAGAATGACTTCCCGTATCCTGGCGCTTCTGTCTGCAAGATGAGACGCTCTTCTCCGAACGCCAGCCCGTCATACACCTTGGACCATATTGGATGATCCTCGGCCAAGATTGAGCGTATAAAAGACACCACGCTCGGGTCACACTTGGTCGATTTACCGAGACTTGTTGGCACAACCGGGACGTGCTTTAGGTTCGGTAATGACTGAACCCAACGTCCGTTGGCCGGGTCAGTGGGACTATGGTTGATAGAGTCCCGGAACCAAAACATATAAGAAAGTGTCACAGGGGTAATACTGTGGCAGCCTAGAATAGTGTTTTCGGAAGTTTCTCAAGTGTCCGACCCGCTCGACGCCGATCACCCCCGAAGGTGATGTGCCGCAAGATCTTGGATCCGGCCGAAGTGTATAATCCTTCCACGACAGGCGAGTACGCATAGCCCAGGGTATCTAATAGCAGAGGACGGATTGGTATCACATGTGACAATAGATCTTGGGGCATGGCCCGTGCTCCCTCAATCTCGACGGGAGGCGACAACGAGTGGATGGCCAGCTTGTGCAACAGACCGTTGCCCAAGACACATTCATTCTCGCCATTCTAACCGTCGGTAACAGCCTGCATAAACACTTTCAAGGTGTCCAAAGTGGTCACCACAAACGCCGGATCGTCCATGTCCAGAGCCCAGATGCGCGCATCAATGATGAGCGACCGCAGCTTGGGCTGTGGTGTCTCGCCAACCCTCTTTTTGGCGTTTGTGTCGAAGTAGGAAAGCCACAGATTTTGAAGCTTCGGGGCTACCGTGGCGAGACAGGGCGCCGTTTATTCATAAGGTGGTCAATGCAAGGCTCTAGCACCATGAGCAAAAGAAGGACCAAAACTTGTGATGTCTGAAATTCAATGTTCGGCCTTGCTGCCGCAATGAAAATGAGGTTCTCCCAGCTGAGGGAGATATTACCCCGCTGGTTTAATAATGAATCGAAATTCATCAAATGCAGCCACTTCAGGGCGTTGGCTTTCCGTTGTAGCAGTCTAGTCGGCAGCCAGCCACCCTGAGGCCATGGAGATACGGAGCCGTCAGCTTTCTGCACATGTAGGTTTACATTATAAGGACACAGAAAACGGATATGTTCCTGACGGAAACTGCTTAAAAAATCAGAATCAGAACAAAGGAATCGTTTCCAATCATTGGTTTCTCCATCTTCACCCTTTGGCCTATAAAAAATGGCAGCGTGGGTCAAATGACGCACAATTCTGTCCATGAACGAAAACCAACATGGGAGCCGCTCAACAGGCTCGTGGAGGTAAAAGTGGGTCACCTTGCCCTGGCTGTACTCCACCAGTTGATCAAACACTGGGGTATTGGCTGTGCAAAAAGCCTTCGTCATGAGACTAAGCTTCTTCCACAATGAGGGCTGGCTGATAAGCCAGGTGCGCCACACCAGGATAACCCCGATCATCCGCTTAGAGTTTGTTAGCTGGAACCTTGCATTGCAGATGAATAGACTCCTTACAGTCCGTCAGCGGTCATGGTCAAGGCGACTAAGCATAAACGACGTCGACCGGAAGATTAAAAGGGTCCATACGTGGGAGCCCCCGCTGATGCGGCAAGACCGGCGTAGTTGCGTGTGCAACCGGGTCCAGAATGTTGGTGGGGTGACGGTCCCCTTGGTCCAATAGTTGTAAAAGGAACTACAGTACGAGAGCAAACAAGTTAGCATATAGTTTTCAAAACCCAAGATGGTATGGATTTACCGGAAACATGTCTCCGGATTGCTGGCGTGTCAGCTCTGCCATAGCCAACACATGCCGACGCACGATCTCCATGCCCTTGCAATCTCCGCCCATGCGCACAACATCTCTCATGGATACCGGGTGGGTACGGCTAAACGTGGGGCAGGCGGTATCATAGACCCGACGTGTTCTGGCCTTCAACCGCCCATTTGTGATTTAGCGTTCACAACGGTCCGACACGGTTGAATGTTCCATATCTGGGGTGTTTGCAAACTATCCGTCTATAGTCACATGGGGACTAGTATATGCCGTGTAGCAAGACATAGAGTCAGATATTGCCTCCAGTGCCTGAGTAGAAGAGTGGATATCGTCATAGCCGGAACATGTCCTCGACCTACTGCTGTCGCGTTACGGGTTTCTCTCATGTAGCCGATAACGTGTTAATCGAATTCACCGTTCCTCAATAATGGCCGACTTTTAGGCGATTCAATAGCCGCGATGGTAAAACTTGAGGGGTGGGATTGGGAATTTGATACAAAACCAAAGATATCCAAACACGGGCGATGACAAGAGCAAAGTACGGTTATTGAGGTGTAAAGGAGGCAGCAGGATAACTTCGCAAAGAATAGTCCTAGCAAGTGGCTTTCGTGGTAGGCTTGGATGTATCAAGGCGCGCGCGTTTCTGCCCGTTTTGAGGTTGTTGGGACCCCAGTTCGTTATGCCGACTTTCCCTTTTCCAAGGGCGGTTCCCAGCTAGACTTTGGATTTCGTTACGGCCGGAAGCTAATGGTGGCAATGTTTCGTTTTAGCGTATCAAAGGTCGCCTAGAATTGATCAGATATGAATTCCTACGAAAGGCCGCCACTAGTCGAATTGTGCTTTCCGCTAACGGCACACCTTGAAGGCCGGGGGTGTCATACTTAGCTCTGCCCAGTCCATAGGGGCACGAAGGAGACGGTGGTGTAGGAATATGGGCTCGTTCGTGGCTACATGGAGGTGGCCGGGATCTAGACCCAAATGAATAAACGAATAGATAAATAAATAAAATAAACGTGGCTGGTAGGATTCTTCCGAGCTAGCGAAGGATAACCGAATCAGAACTTCAATCTGATAAGAAAAGTGCCGGGAAAAAGTCTTGTATGTGGCCACCCGGCGTCGCTAGAGGCCGAAGTGGCGAGTGGTTGAGACCTGGAATGATCTCCTCTCCAGAGCAGTGGGTGTACGTGTCGGTGTCAACCGGACGCCCTGGATTAATTCCCCGACGATAGTTTGGCTATCCAAGTTCGATGGTTGTCTGCTCTAGAGATAATCCTCACGCACCATGAACCGGCTGCGGAGTCGAGTATGAAGTGACGGGCGGAATCATTTTCGACAGGTCGTTTGTGTCTGGTACTGTGTGGAATTCGATAGGCCCAAGCTGGCGGACTTAACCATGGCCGCTCTCTCTCGAGCCGGCTCGCCGAAGGTATGGGATTATGACGATGATCCACTAACCCCGATTCCAGTTCATGCCACCGCTGAGTCGAGATGGGATGTATCAATGGCATCAGTCCGTTCCGTTTTTGTAGCTAGATTAATCTCCGGAGCAAGCTGGATTTACCAGCGAATGCGGCGTAATGGCATGGAAGATAAGTGGAGTCGGAGTTAGTCGACTTTGCGAAATAAGCCACCGGCTGCATCAGGCTTGGAAAGTAACGCTGTAGTGAAAGATAAATAGAGATTCGAAAGTGTTGTACTATCGTCGGGAAGAAGTGTGGTCCTTGGTTAGTGGTGTGAAAGATCGTGGGTCGGTTGTGGAGGTCGATATGCTCGAAATGTCTATGCTTAGTTCGAACCGGTTGAGTAAATTTATCAGCCTTGCGACGATTCACTTTGATTTGGTTCATTTCCGCCAATCAAGAAATAGCCTTCTTCTGCTGGTGACCCTAATGGTCGACAACACGGACAATAGGGGTTAAAGGCGGCGATGTCTATCCTGGGGCTCTAGTACATGATGAAGGTGGGATTAAATGGGCGGCTGGTGACTAGTCAACTGATGCCGACAGAAGCAGATGGCCGGTATAGTACGAGGACATCGAGTAGTATCCGATGCCCCAAAGCTGCATTATCCGGACGAATTCTTCCGGCACTGTAATACTATTGACGACTTGTATCACAGTTCGAAGTGATGTCGTCATGGCTTGGCGATGTATGTCATTAGGATTGTTATGGTGCACGGACAGTGGTAAGGCTGGTGGTTCAAAAGCCCAGGATGGCTTCTCAGGAGGCTATGATACAACTTGGAAGACTCAAGGATTGATGTATTTATGACTGTTCATATATTTTTCATCGATCCGACCTTTCTATAACAATTCAAGGACTTGTTCAACATCACATGTCCACAATTTGTTTGCGTTCTAACATGGCGGCTATTGACTGGCTTAAAAACCAGCCATTATTGAGGCACGGTGAATTCGATTGACACCTTATCAGCGACATGAGGGAAACCCTTAACACGAAAGGAATTGAAACCTTGAACCATCCTGAGTATGTTCCGCCTATGAAGATATCTACCGTTCTAATCAGGCACTGAAAAGACCATCTTAATCCATATCTTGCCACACGGCATGTACTAGTCCCCATGCGACTATAGTCTGATAGTTTACATACACCCCCGATCTAGATGTTTTAACCAGGTCGGACCTTTGGGAGCGCTAAATAAAATGGGCGGTTGACGGCCCGCAGACGTCGGGTGTATGATGAACCCGATCCCACGAGTACGCCCCACGCCCCGCTCAATATCCACGAGAGATAGCGCAAAGGTCCTGGTCAACATGGGCTAGGTTGAAGGACTGGGAGGCATCAGCATACCACTGCGCCAAAAAGAAGTGGAACCTTTGGACTTTGTTACTAGTGCTATTCTATCAGGGACTATATAGGAGGCAATTCCTATACAGTGAGAACGAACACTCAGTGAGCAGCCATCAGACAGGGCAGAGGCTGACATAGGTTAGCCTACTCTTGTGAAGTATAAGTTCGACCTAGTTGTCGCTCCTAATGACCACAGATGTCTTCAGTTCTGTTTTGTTCGCTAAAAATCCACGATTCATTATACTTTTACAAACTACTGCTCAGAAAGCTACGTCGCTTATTATTTGAGCCGCACCCAATTTCACAGCAACTTAGCACCTACATCACGGGCTATCAGAAGTCTATCTATCTTATTTTGGTAAGTCCGGCGTCCCCATGTATAAAGAAAGCGAAATTCGTATTGACCCCAAAACAGCATTTCTGTTTGTACAACATGAATAACCGCAACTTGCAATCGACCAGCAACGGGCTTGCCGGCGGCTTTGCTACCGTCCCACCCAATGAGGGGACAACCACATCCACCATGCCGGTGTTTAATAACATGTTCCCAGTTCCCAGTAAGTCAATGGTTTTACTTGACCATCCAACCGCCCCGACATCGTTTCGGTGTTTCCCTAAACATCCCCAGATTCTAACAATTTTCACTGCTATAGCGCAACCGATGGAGCTGCGGTATAATCCGGTGCAACCTCAGTCCACGCTGCCACAAAAGAGAACTGCTAACCCAGCAATGATTCACGCACAATGTAAGATCTATATGTCACCTTCAACTCTTGACCGCGTATGCTAATTTTGTCTTGTAGTCTGGCCCAACCTCAGCGGAACGATTCAGCCGGATCATCAACACCAGAGCGCTCCATTCTTGACTCCACACAGAACCGTCTCAACAGGTCGTACGCATGAGACAGTGTCCAGCAACGACACGCGCGCCATTAATCCTCCTACCGCCCCGGTCAAGAGCGTGAATCAGATGGGCTTTTACCCGAGTCCTATGTTTCCCGTGGACGACAGGAGTTTGGGCTGGAGAACTGCCGGCAGGCCCATTTTTGATCGAGAAGTTGTCGGTATGGGAATGCGCACGATGCAATGGATTGTTTCAGGCCATTCAAGAGGATTGAGGGGGCCTGGCGGGTACCTGGTCGCGATAGAATTAATGAGCTTGGGTTCCAAGGGCGGCTGGACCACTGCAACTGTAGTTGACGCCATCTTCAGCTACCTCGGCGACTTCGTCAACAGTCACCATGACGATGGCGAGTACGAAAAGACGGGAGGTTTGTCGGTAGTGATAGTTCCTAGCCATGTTAGCGCCTTGTTACTAAACGGTGCCTCTGACGTTGCCGAAAAGGCTCTTGCTGAGTGCGGTATCACAACCGGTAACCTCTGTCACTTTGAGAAAATCGTTTTACCGGTTTTTCTCGATGGGCACTGGTCGTTGTTTTACGTCCAGCCAAAAGAGAAGGTGTTCGGTTATGTCGATAGTCTAGAGGAGAGGACGGACTCGTCTCGCGTTATCAATCTCATCGGTAACTGGCTACAGAGCTTCTTATCCAATGGTCAACAGGCTGAGAAATGGGAGCGAGTCGCCATTTCAAGTCCACAGGAAGTTTTGCATGCTGATTCTGCGATTTTCGCTATGATGAACGGCATCTCCGTGGTCTTGGGGTGTGATCCGACGCAGATGTACACCAATGACCCAGGTGTCATCAATACGGCTCGTTTGGACCTCGTGGCGGTGCTTAGCCATGGAGGTTTCCACGGCTCGTTGGATCTCACGGGCGTCTGAGCAATCGGGACTCCGGCTTTAGACAGGGCGGAGCGTTTGTTGGCAGGCTAGAGGATTGTGTTGTGGACGACAGATAGCTTGAGGGAATACCCGCGCTGGTTGTAAACAGCGAGGAAAGATGATGTGACGGAATATAGTAAATTTGACGGATAAACACACCTTCATTAAATAGAGAGAATATTTTCACAGACCAGCTCTGGGAGGGGATTCTGATACAGGCAGGCTTAGTGGGCCCGCTTATCTAATCACACTTTACCGGCAGGAATAGTCCAGTTGACGATGATATACATACAATGTGTGGTTGTGCGTCATTGCGCTACAAGGCACAAGGAAGAGTATCACTATGTACTTTTATTGGCGGCAATCTGAATACGATTTATCGTGAAGAGAAGACTCACTAGATGACAGTCCATGACTGACAGCAACTGTCTTGTATACCCAAATACTCCTCCTGTCCCACTAGTCCTCTTAGTCATTCAATACCGAAGCTTGCCCGATAGGCTTCTTCACGATCCGTGCACAGATGTACTTCCTCGCACATTGGGGCAAATTGCTGTTCCTTTGTTTAAGCGACGGCTATAACGAGACCAGAGATCTCCTAGTTTTCTCTAGATGCCTCACATGTAGGATCCTTTTGGATTCCGCACGTGTCATGGTAGAGCCCAGGTTTTCTTCGCCGACAATTCTTGTCATCCGATTTGTGTCAGCTGACGAATCAATCTTTCTTTCGGCATTGTCGTTGTATGTTCTGTTGATTTTCCTATGCCCTGCTTGCATGCATACATTCACGTCGTCATGGCCAAACTTTCTCTTCCTTTTAAACAAAATCACCAGGAGTCGGAAGACATGTTTCAAAAACCTGTCAGAGATGAAAGTTTCAATCTAGTATGGATAAATAATTTAAAGAGCGCAATTGGGTGACAGAACCGAAACGTCTGTCGCATATCACTTCAGATTGTTAGGGTTACATTAACCTCGATCGTGAGCCGGGGGTATTTAGGCGATAAGCGAGGTCGATCATTTCCTATAAGAGTAATAACTGAGACGTCCTCAGTGAGAGTCGAATGGCCATGACGTTTTCAGGTCCTTTGCGATATTTGGTATGGTTTTAGTTACACCTCCTAACTAAATCCCCAATTAGAATGTACAGTTTACCGGACAGAGAAAATGTTCAAATTGACTGGCGGGGCCGGCGGTACTCCGGTTCCATCTTTTCCAGAAGTGATTGCTGGCATTTGCATCGTGTGGAAGACAAACCCATGCCAGTTGTTTGCTTCCAGAGGTATATCTGAAATTTGACCAATCCATGTAGACAGAGGTGTATAACGGGTAAACCTCGGGCCCTGGTCTGCTGTCTAGGCTTCCGTGGGCTTGATTGGTGCCAAGCCGGTGGGTCTATTATATACCAGTGAATTGCCAACCATGTCATCTACTGCAGGAACGTCGCAATGTGCACTGAGTTGCCGCAGCAGGATTGCGCTGCATAGGCACAGGGTTTTGTCTGATTGGAGACTCCCTTCAGAGAGCGACAACTACAAATTCATCTGTATGCACTTCCTTTCCGAGGCCTAGGGCCTTTCTCTACACTTGGGCTTTTTAATATCTCAACTACTCGATCTCCGACAATACTTATCCATCGAAAGACTCGCTGCCACGCCTGCTTCAAAAAACACCGATAGCCATAGATCGGCTATTCTTATAATGCGTGTTCCATGCAGTCGTACGTGCTTGGCTGGCGTATTTTGGTAGGGGTTGAAAGCATCTACCTGAATTTCTAACGGATTCTCGACTGTTAATCGCCTTCAAGAGATCGGGTGGTAAACTGATGGTTGACTGTTTGGCGTGTCCACGTCCGTGAGCGGATGCCCAAAAAGATATAATAAGATCTCGATCGTGCATTTAATATGACTATCGAATCCGCCCATTCGTTCGTCTACATTCTACTGGTCGCACCGTCTGTACTACGGAGTCCCGCACCCATTCACTGGATTATATTTGTGAGGGTGTGGCTTCGCGAGCTGTTCAATACTAGACAAGGCGTGTAACTTTGGGTTATTTATATGGCTATGCTTGTATCGAGTTCTGCTCTTTGCCAGGCAAGATCACGAATGGCGTCTTGGAAACGAAATCTCATGTAATTAGAAATTTGACTGTATACCTTTCGCTTCTGATAGCGAACTCACAGGAGCTCAGTATGGATGGTAACTCGCAAGCGGAACCATATGGGTCAACTGGATGAAAGTAGGGCGACAGATATTCCAAGGAAGGTGAGCTTCTACCAGAACCTCTCAATCGACATGCTGACAGGTTATAGGACAGGCTCACAGGACAATTGTACATCTCTACCATGACATACTGTAGATTTCCTCGGATATTCGTACGCGAACAATGATTCTGCGCTGCCTTGGGCGTCATCTCCTATTTCCAGGAGGTCACGGGGGCAATTGAATGCTAAAATTGAAGTTCGTAACTTGGCAGGTTGAAACGAAGGCAGTTACTAGTACCACAGAAGGCCTCCTGTCCGTATCTACAAAGAGCTCTACTCGGCTTACTGCGGCCTTGATTTTGTTTACACTCCATCATTAACAAACTACATCGTTGTTTTCGTGTCTCGCAAATTCTATCCGGGTTCCATCTGATCTCCACAATTTTCAATCGTCAGATTTACATCACTTCTTCACCCAGCGTCCACTCTTAAATCGAATCGACCCGCTACGCTTCGATCCTGCGCCGCTTTGCTTGTCTCCAGATACGGATTCTGTCCCCCATACTTTCGCCCTCTCAAGTGCAGCACTAGTGCCACCAAATCGACCGTTTATCCGTTCGCAATGTCCAGATTCGTTGTCGAACGGACCGAAACCGTTGGCCGCGTTGGTCAACGTATACGTATCATCTGTGTTGATACCTTGGGGTTAGAAGACGAGGATTTGACTGTCACCATGAAAATCCAGTCTCCTAGTGGACAGGCACATGTTCAGGTGCTCACGCCGTTGGGCGGGGGACGAAGCCGCTTTGCCACCGACGTTTATGTGTCAATGGTGGGCTTATGGAAGATCACTATCAGATTTGTATATCTGAGTGCAGAAGGAGTGGTTGTAGCTGAACACGCACGGCTGTCTGGATTTGTCCCTGTGCTTCCGTAACTTTGGCACTGCTCTCGCCGCAAATCTGGCCACACTCTCCTCGTTACCGATTACGCATTGGCCGGGGCAAGAAGTCCTTTACGGAACATCCTTTACATTTGCTCGGTTCTTCCGTCTGTATTTCGCCGTTCTGTGAGGGGGAGAGGCCAAATACCTTCCAATCATGGGTACATTTTCGTGTTTGGAACATTGAGGTTGTCGGTGTTGGTTTAGCAACAGATTGCCTACGGGCATAATTGAATGTTTATTGTACGCCCTCACAATTTCATTAGATATGTCTCGTTTGAATGTTTTCATCTTGACTTGATATGTTTGTCAGCCAGTATAGCTACAATACCATAGACACCTGGATAGCGCTGAGTGTTGAGACGATCAAGTTTTGTTGCCGTGCGGACGAAATCTTGGTCCTCAATGGGAGTACAACATGAAATAATGGATCATCGATAGCGCCGACATGATCCTAATGCAAGACGTTTCTATGATCTCATGGCACTACACGCAAACCGGTGAGCAAACTATACTTGCCAATGGCGTAAGAGCTAAAATCATAGTCTCTTACTCCACACATGATCACAACCTGTGGAAAATAAGGAGTGGTGTCTGCTTTCCCATAGTCCAGCCTCACACAACGAGATGAGTAGTACCGTGGGTGATCACGGGGGAATAGCCGGTGTTTTATGGTCCTTTTTGGCCGTGTTTCTGTTTGCTTCGGCTGTTTCAGACCCTGATGTGTACATTTGGGCGCCCATACATGTATGCATAAGCGTTGACATGTGCTGCCAGGCCCATCGCATGGGGTTTCACAGATAGGATGATTATGCTAAAACAGCGAACACCAGGTGATGGTAAGGCTCGAACGCCAACCCAAACAGATGTATCCAAGATGGCGCTTACGTCGGGGGAAAGGACTAAACATATCACCCAATACGCCTCGCCATGTTGTCTTGTACTACAGACACGTTACACACATGCAGTCTTTGGTCCGTCAAATAAACAGTGTCATGTTAAGTACTATTATAGAAAGGACACATATTAACATCGATGATTCTCACTGGAATCACCAGTCCGGGATAATATTTGACGTAGACAGACCTGGTGGCTGTGCTTTTCATATCCAGCTCCGGGAACAGGGAGAGTCCAGTCAACACACGTTTCAACCTGCTACCTGAGTATTGTGATAGACGAGCGCCTAATATCTTGGGGATATAGTCTCTTCCCCTCTCCCGCTTTCTCTTTGCTGCTCTCCTTCTTTTAGTTAGATGACTGATCCGACAGTAACTAAACGACAACAAATGCTAACATCTTGACCCCTTCTCCATACTCTGATATTCACAACGATGACCACACTTTAGCAACTGTCAATATGCATGCCACATCCATCGTCTGAAGACCTTTCTCCTTGTTTGACGAATAACACTACACTGGGGGAAGAGAACCCTCACTTTCTTCAATTTTACGGAGATGTAAATCTACAATCAGATCATACCGGATTTGGTAGCAAACCGGCAACACTAGAAATCACCGTGTAAGTCGGAAAAATCACGGAACAATCCAAAATCCTAGTAGCACCACGCTACTAATTCTCGGCAGTTCAGCGGAACATTTTCCTGTCAAACGACAACACCATGCGTTCATGGAGAGTTCCGTCACACTCTTGTTGAGCCTCAATGCGGGGTAATCCAAGGATTTCATTAGCAGCACATCAATCTTGGCACATGACCGGATGTCGAGGGGATTGACAGCCCTGTGTTATCGATAAGAGACAGCCAGGATGACAGCTGCTGGCATGCGGCAGAGGCTGTCCGCTCCGTGTGTACACTGTTCCCTGCACTGTTAAAATAATGTAACCCTGATGATGTCTGACCCTATCATTGACCGGTCCAAGGAATGTTACAAATGTAGTTTATTAAATGGAAACAAACAAACAAACAAACAAACATACAAATGTAGTTCTGGTGGCTAGCGGTTCCCAGAACTTTGAGGGCCTCCATGGGCGGCTCATTTAACTCCTACTATATGGACAACATATAGACGTCCTTCCATCTCTGCGCCTCGCAGCGGTACCACCAAAGGAACGTGTGGAGATCTTTGCTCGTACTATGCTGGATTGAAGAGTGGCGAGATGCTGGGACCCAGTAACTGCGCGTATCCATCACTTAGCACACGTTTGGTTAGAGGAGAGTTCCATTGGCCGGCTAGACTNCTGTCAATATGCATGCCACATCCATCGTCTGAAGACCTTTCTCGATGTTTGACGAATAACACTACACTGGGGACAGAGAACCCTCACTTTCTTCAATTTTACGGAGACGGAAACCTACACTCCGATCATACCGAATTTGGTAACAATCCGGGAACACTAGAAATCACCGTGTAAGTCGGAAAAATCACGGAACAATCCAAAATCCTAGTAGCACAACGCTACTAATTCTCGGCAGTTCAGCAGAACATTTTCCTGTCAAACGATCAAGCCATGCGTTCATGGAGACTTCCGTCACACTCTTGTTGAGCCTCAATGCGGGGTAATCCAAGGATGTAACTAGCAGCACATCAATCTTTGTGAGGATAGCAGGTACGGTTCCTTCCAGGATTACTAGGGTATACAAGGGTATATGGTGGTAAACAAAACCGTCGGCCTTCTGCCTTCGGTCTATCCATTACTATCATGATCATACAAGCTAGCTTTACCTAATACTCTACTACAATATATGATCAATGTCAACCGGATCACCATAGCCTATCTCCAATATACGGTAAAACATGACTCCTTCCATGGTACCTCACAATCTTGGAACATGTGTGAAACTGTATATGACAGGTAACTTGGTTATATTCATTAATCATCAAGAAGGGTATCACGTATCAATCATCTATATAAACATCGCCAACCACCAAGACCCACTTATTGGTTGTCAACACCGCACGGACGTCACCAAAGGCTGACAACATGACCGGATGTCGACGGGATTGATAGCCCTGTGTTATCGATAAGAGACAGCCAGGATGACAGCTGCTGGCATGCGGCCCGGGCTGTCCGGTCCGTGTATGCACTGTTTTCTGCACTGTTAAATGACGTAACCCTGATAGTGCCTGACCCTATCATTGACCGGTCTCAGGAATGTTACGAATGAAGTTCTAGTCGCTAGTGGTTCCCAGAACCTTGCGGGCGTCGATGGGCGGCTCACTTAACTCCTGCTGTATGGACCACATATAGATGATCTTACATCTCTGCCCCTGACAGCGGTACCACCAAAAGAACGTGTAGAGATCTTCGCTCGCACTATGCTGGATTGAAGAGTGGCGAGATGCTGGGACCCAGCAACTGCGTGTATTCATCACTTAGCACACGTTTGGTTAGAGGAGAGTTCTGTTGGTCGGCTAGGCTGAAATCTCGTCTCCCATCAACTCTAGTGCAGAGAGATACGCCCTTGTCGCGGTGCGTCTTTAAGCGAGCTTCCCATATTCACACGCCATATTGGTTAGAGTGAGGACCGAATAACACGAAAACAACAATCGGGCGTCAGTGCTGCAAACCATGGCGACTTGCCACCGTACTCCCTACACTCTTGAAGGGGCGTGTTACCGCGTTGTCTATTCTCAGGGCCTAATATCCAGAGAGACAGGACGCAGGTGGCATCTTTGCAAAACACTTTGGGATATGGAAATGATCTGGCCAGGAGCCAAGATATGCCCCAAAGACTATGAAGTCTGTGATAATGGAGATACCCTTATCACTGTACACCTGCCGGTATTGTCACTTCTCTTTCATACTCAACTGGTCTTGTTATAACAATAGGCTCACAATGGTCCTCAGCGCCAGAGCCTTCCGCGTCAAGCCACGTACAACCTTAGGTACGCAGCAGAGTCAAGAAATTCACTGCCACGACCAGACTTGACCAGTAAAGCCTACGGCTACCGGTAATAAGCGGCGCCGCACACCCAGTCACAGGTAAGGACCGACAGCAACCCGTCCAACGGTTCCATACGCTTTGCTTAGCCTATTTTTAGTTGAAGCCGTGAAACAGCCGCCACCTGGGCCTCAAGGGAAATGCGAGCAAAGGAGGCCATGCTGCCTGTCTAGGGTGGAGAGGAGAATAAGAGGAGACTTTCCGTGTATTGTTCGAGTGCATTAGGCCTGGGTTTGCGAGGAACAAGGCGGTTAAGTCGAGGAAGGCTCGGGTCCTTAGACGTTAGGGATGATTCTAAAGTAGCAAGGGCAAGTATGTTTTAGCTGCTGTCATGAAATACATAGGACCGGGTAGAAAGCTGTGGATTGTCGATGGCGGCCAAGACCCAGACGAGGAGGTGAAGTGGGCCCCGGTCTCTTGTCCAGGAGAAGGTCAAAAGTAGATGGCTGTGGTTGCGGTGGTGTCCGAGGTGGAGGTTCATTATTAACTTCTCTATTGCAGAGCAAGAGAGAAAGGCGGATCAGGGTGATCAATCAAAGCAAGTTGCAGCGCTCCACAACGTTGTCCTAACCGTTTCTTCGGAGTGTACTTACAAACAAGTGTATATGACAACGCAACCGCAGTGACTAGTCTCGGCTTTCATTACAGTGTCAAAATCTCTATGGCTCCTATTCTTGACTGTGGAAACAGAGCCAATTGATTAATATACCGGAGTGCAACGGGAGATCAAGGAATCGCTGAATCCGTGGTTATCAAGTACATCTCGTGGGATCAACGACCAACACAGCCTAGTATTCACGAAAGTGTCCGACAGACTAGTGTGCGTTGTAGGAAGCTAACCATTTAGTGTAGATTTTCTGAAATGCCCGTTTGCGGTCCATCTTTGCAAAACAGATGCCTACGGGGCGTTCAAGAGAACGGGTTAGTCGTGGTTTCCCAAGGCTTGAAACGAACCACGATGGCTGGCTACCGATTCACTGGATCCAGCAATCATACCTGTTGAGACTAAGTCAGTCTGGCAGCGCGTGTTTGTCATGGTTCGTCCGCGTGAGGGGTTATATTGATCTACTAATCTGCCTCAGCTGACAACAAGGAGACGAAAATCATGACGGATGTTCCTTGGAGCTATCAAAGGACTACATAAGACGCGCGAGTGAAATGGCTAGGGTGCATGTTCAAAGATCTTGCCAGTCTCCTAGTGTCGTCCAAACCTCGGAAGACGTAGATGGCCGTACTCGGAATGTGTCATGGGGCGTGCAGGCNTATGCTGGATTGAAGAGTGGCGAGATGCTGGGACCCAGTAACTGCGCGTATCCATCACTTAGCACACGTTTGGTTAGAGGAGAGTTCCATTGGCCGGCTAGACTGAAGTCTCGTCTCCTATCAACTCTAGTGCAGAGAGATACGCCCTTGTCGCCGTGCGTCTTTAAGCGAGCTTCCCATATTCACACGCCATATTGGTTAGAGTGAGGACCGAATAACACGACAACAACAATCGGGCCTCATTGCTGCAAATCATGGCGACCTACCACCGTAGTCCCTACACTCTTGAAGGTGCGTGTTACCGCGCAGTCTATTCTTAGGGCCTGATAGCCAGAGAGACAGGACGCAGGTGGCATCTTTGCAAAACACTTTGGGATATTGAACTGATCTGGCCAGGAGCCAAGATATGCCCCAAAGACTATGAAGTCTGTGATAATGGGGATACCCTTATCACTGTACACCTGCCGGTATTGTCACTTCTCTTTCATACTCAACTGTTCTTATGATAACAATAGGCTCACAATGGTCCTCAGCGCCAGAGCCTTCCGCGTCAAGCAACGTACAACCTGAGGTACGGAGCAGAGTTAAGAAATTCTCTGCCACGGCCAGACTGGACCGGTAACGCTTGCGGCTACCGGTAATAAGCAGTCCCGCACATCCAGTCACAGGTAAGAACCGACAGCAACCCGTCCAACGGTTCCATACGCTTTGCTTAGCCTATTTTTAGTTGAAGCCGAGAAACAGCCGCCACCTGGGCCTCAAGGGGAATGCGAGCAAAAGAGGCCATGCTGCCTGTCCAAGGTGGAGAGTAGAATACGAGGAGACTTTCCGTGTATCGTTCGAGTGCTTTAGGCTTGGGTTTGCGAGGAACAAGGCGGTTGAGTCGACGACGGCTCGGGTCCTGAGACGTTAGGGATGATTCTAAAGTAGCAAGGGCAAGTATGTTTTAGCTGCTGCCATGAACTACATAGGACCGGGTAGAAAGCCGTGGATTGTCGATGGCGGTCAAGACCCAGACGAGGAGGTGGAGTGGGCCCCTGTCTCTTGTCCAGGAGGAGGTCAAAAGTAGATGGCTGTGGTTGCGGTAGTGTCCGAGGTGGAGGTTCATTATTAACTTCTCCGTGGCAAAGCAAGAGAGAAAGGCGGATCAGGGTGATCAATCAAAGCAAGTTGCAGCGCTCCACAACGTTGTCCTAACCGTCTCTTCGGGGTGTACTTACAAACAAGTGTATATAACAACGCAACCGCAGTGACTAGTCTCGGCTTTCATTACAGTGTCAAAATCTCTATGGTTCCCATTCTTGATTGTGGAAACAGAGCCAATTGACCAATATACCGGAGTGCAACGGGAGATCAAGGAATCGCTGAATCCGCGGTTATCAAGTCCATCTCCTCGGATCAACGATCAACACAGTCTAGTATCCACGAAAGCGTCCGACAGACCAGTGTGCATTGTAGGAAGCTAACCATTCAGTGTAGAGCTTCTGGAATGCCCGGTTGCGGTCCATCTTTGCAAAACAGATGCCTACGGGGCGTTCAAGAGAATGGGTTAGTCGTGGTTTCCCAAGGCTTGAAACGAACCACGATGGCTGGCTACCGATTAACTGGATCCAGCAATCCTACCTGTTGAGACTAAGTCAGTCTGGCAGCGCGTGTTTGTCATGGTTCGTCCGCGTGAGGGGTTAGATTGATCTACCAATCTGCCTCAGCTGACAACAAGGAGACGAAGATCATGACGGATGTTCCTTGGAGCTATCAAAGGACTACATAAGCCGGGCGAGCGAAATGTCTAGGGTGCATGTTCAAAGGTCTTGCCAGTCTCCTAGTGTCGTCCAAACCTCGAAAGACGTAGATGGTCGTACTCGGAATGTGTCATGGGGCGTGCAGGCCAGTATCTTCACTAGAGACTCTTCATTCTCCTGTCTGAACAGCGGCGTACGCTTTACGCCGTTTGGCTCGGAGTATGGCTCGGGACGCTCGCAATCATGATGTACGAGGAAACAACAGAACAAAGGTAGAATGTGGCGATAAAGAAAACGTGCGGCAAGGTAATCAAGTCGACGTTGGAGATGTGGAGATGTTGAGATACCGAAGCGGCACATAACTAACTCCGGATCTTGGAGGTTTCGAGCAAGATATTTCCGGGGCGTGTATCGAATGCCAACTTCGCAAGGCTACTGAATGATAGAAGTAACAGCGTTTTGGAGAGGTCGTGTCGTTGGGCGATATTCCGATACGACATTGTGATTTATTTCCGTTTGTTTCTGGATGTTAGTATACAAATCTGGATAAATGGAAAAATGCTAGACTGGACTTGATAGATGACGGAGTAGCTAGCTGAAAGACATTCACCTCTGACTATCGTATTTACATGGTATGCAAGACCCGCCTGGATTACGTAGGGTCTCTCCCTTTTGGGTCTGTATTCAGACACAACACATGATCGCGTGTTAACACTTTGGTGACCACAACTCGAAAACCAATGTATTGAATTGAAAACCTCTTGAACACAATGCAACCATCTTATCGCTCCCAGGGGAAGTTAACGGCGACCGCCGGAATTGTAGTTGTCGGAAACGTGAGAACCCCCAACTAAGCTACACTCCTGCGACGAGGACGGAGGCCCACATGAGTTTCGGGAACTTCGACATCTTCGATGTCAAACAGATAATCTCCATCCTCAAGGGCGGCACGAAACCCGCCCAGCTGCGCAGCATGAGCCAGGTCCAGATCGGCATAAAATGCAGACAAGGTGCTGTTAAATCGCTTCAGAACGGCAATTAATGTCACCTGCCAACAACGCCAACAGTCCTGCTCGGGCGACGCCTTGCCTCGACTGTAGCATTCCTTAGGGCGGTTAATCCAATGACCATTGATCCAGATCCAGAAGGGGTGGGCGAAAATGGGTCTCCTGAGAACGATTATTAGTCGAGGGCCAGTGAACAAAATGATAGATTCTTACCGGCCGGCGTAAAACAAAGAGGGCAGACGTTTCCGACTGCACGGCACACGTGGCATGATAAGAGGCGACCTATGACGATCTCTGTTTGTCGGGACAGGCATCTTCTCGTGCTTTATGGTTGATTTATAAGGTAGAAATTGAATGGAATTCGTGTAATCGATCGGTTTGGAAAATGTGATGGAAGAATAGAAAACCGCCTTATTGACAGAAGCTGATGAGGGAAGGTAAAATAGCCTTGCTGAAAGAGGCTGCGTACAAAAAGACCATCATGGTTGTGGGTCACCGCCCAATTTACGCAGCAGCCGATGGCAATAGAGTTTGAGCCTATATATCACGTGTTCGGGGCCTACACACAGAACACATCAGTCCTTCTTCACCACTAGATTGTTGGTTGGTGTGGGTATGCACCCCAGGAAGGAACATCAACCTGCAGGAAGGCATCTCGAGGGAATAGTAACCTGGCTGGGGTACCTTACAAATAGTACTTTGGCACAGTGGTATGAGGATTGATATTGTTGGCATGTATGTGTTACGGAAATGGCAATAGGTGTTCTGGGTCTTCAAGCAGGAACATCTAAGTGGTGTGAGCTCCACGACCTAGTATGACACAGAGAGAATGAATACTCGACAACGGGGTCGTCGGTGCATCTCAAACACAACTGCGGAACCAAATACGCAGGTGGAGCTTTGAACTCGCCGCATAAATCATGTCTAAGGAGCACACAAGATCGTTAACTTAGTGTTCAGTATTAACTAAGTCAAACTATAGGTTATGGTATTGTTGCGTGAGTGGGTGGAAACGTATAGGGCCGATACAAAATCGTGTGTACCCTGAGGTCCGTAGCACTGCCGATCCTGCTGCTGCCGCGGTGGTGACCATCGTTGTCTTGAATGTGACGGACTGGGAGGTATCAGCATACCACTGCACCAAAAAGAAGTGGCACCTTTGGACTTTGTTACTCGTGTTGTTTTATCAGGGACTATATAGGAGGCAATTCCTTATACAGTGAGAACGAACACTTAGTTAACAACCATCAGACAGGGCAGAGGCTGCCAGAACGTCGCATAAGAAACCTCGCGACTAACCAGTAGTAGCGCCACGAGCACACCTATAGTCCAAGAAATCCTTGCCAATATCAAGTCTGTTGTTATGTCCAGCGCTCCGGTCAGAGCAACTTTAAGAACCCGACCTGCACAAAGCCCACTGCTCAGTTCCTCTTCTGTTGTCTCAGCCGCAGCCCGCAAGTTCAAGAAACGGTATGACGTTATCAGGGACAAGAAGTACATGATCCGATCCAGCAGGTTCATCGGCCACCCTCCCTTTGCCCCTATTCCAACACCAAATGAGGTCACTGCGATCCAGACACACTGAGTTCCTCCTTGCCTCCGTCTAAAGCTGCCATTGCAGTTTTTGTCTACGACGCCAGCTCAAACCGGCGAGACTCATTCATAGAATATATATCCACGAGAAGATAGGAATCGTCCGATTCTGTGGTCAACAACCGCCAGAAAGTCGTTCCTACTGATGAAACCTCGATCGATTCTACCAGGCAAAAAACATCTGCCAACCGCAACGGATCTAATACGATTACGGGACTGGGTCCAGTTCCGGCTAGTATCATAACGAGAGCCGTCTTTACCATCACGAAATCGCACGTTCCGTAATACGCTGCCCCGGGGCCCTGACCATATTCTCTGTTGGTTATCTGGCGGTTGCGACAAGGCGGACTGGAGGCCACAAGCGAGCCAAGCAACCCGAACACACCAAGATCTTCCAGGGAACCAGCTGCAAGGAATACACGAGCTCCTACTAGTAGATATCCTATACTTTGTTTCAGAGATACTCTCCTGGTCGTTCTCGAAAGGTGTAATGAGATTTACCTGTGCGTATTTGCGATCACCTGCGGAGATGACCGTAGTGGGTTAGATAGCCACGAAGAGCATGACCAGATATAGAGAATCCCCGGGGGGCCCACAGAGGGGAACAGAAGTTTTGGGTCGTTGGTCTGTTGTAGTGGCTGATTGGGAGAAACGAAAGGAAGCGGGATTCATTCTGGGAGACGGAGTTAACGCGTTGCCGGAGTAGGAAAGGGTTATAGTTGTTTGGAGTTCAACATTAACCACAGGTTGATTTATTCACGACTTGGAATCCACTGCAAAGTATGTTTTTGCATTTGATCCATGGTTATCTACATAGTGTCTTGTGTCTTAGTATGTCTTATACTGCAAAGTTGGAGCTGTGACTTTGCAATCCATTGCGGAGAGCCTTCTTTCACTGGCAACAATCTTGAGAGACCTGGAAGCCAGGCGAACAAGCCGATTATCGGTCACCTTGAAAGTACTTCGCCTCGTACCCACCCATAGATATACACATCTGTTGGCTGGACTATCCCTTCACCTGGAACCAAATAGAAAAACCACAATTCACATGTCCGGATTTAGCAAACAGGCTGCGAGACTTGCGTTGCCTGTGACAGCCATTGCTTCAGAATACAGGTGTGCCTTCGACAACAGAAACCCCCGTAAGACTACCGCATCATGCTGACTACACGATGCGCACTGATGTCGCTCCGCTTGCTGGCCTCTGTGAGGCCTAGAGACGGGCATGCAGCTATCCTCCGACAACAGAAGGTTGCATTTGGACTGCGGGGCACATCCAAAAGCATGGATTGTACTTTCCGAGGAACTGCAGAGGCAAAGAATTCCATGCTTCGACCCGAGGGTCTGTCTGGCCAAGAAACCCACAATACTCAATAATAGAGCACAAGAACAAAGAGCGGGAGAAGCAAAAACAGGAAATCTCGTACCGTATTCGAAGCGGTATTGGGGATTAGCGATTTTCGGGTTGTTCAGGCGCCCTGGTGTGTGGTCGGCATGAACCTAGATCCGGATATCGGAGGTGTCGAGTGGGATATGTCTGGGCTTGTCATCGAGGGTTGTGTCGTGGGGGTGCGAGGCTATCGAATGATACAAGCGAGAATGGTTCAAAGGGGTCGAGGCATTGTAGTCCATATTTCGACAACAAGGTGGTATGTAACTGTCTCTGTCTTCCGGTTAGAATCGTAGCCCGCCCAAATAGATGACTGCCCCAGGCTACTTGGTCGGCGGCAATGGCGTAGGGTCTCCTGTGATAGGTGACAAGTCAGTAGTATATCCGGCCTATGCATCGTTAACGTAGATACCAGAGGCATTGCGTTGGGTGTGACTGTTCTAACGTAGAAACCAGGAGCATATAATACATCGTTGTTGAAGATATTTGTGCAAGTAAAACTTGTTAACAGCCACAGACTGCTCAAGCACGCGGTAACATTATTTTCACCGTTAAAGGAATTACAAGGCGATCCATTTCCGACAACACCTCTGGTTCAAGAATTTTATTCGGGGACTAATCAACTTTATTCTGTTTGGGCCGGATGGCTAAACGGACAGCCTGGGTCTCTTGTCGGGTCGCTTGCACAGGGCGGGATCGGTTTCGCTGGTTTTTCGTACGAGAATCGTCCGGGTCATTGTGGCTGCCGCTAGGTTCCAAGGGAAGGTCAACAGAACGGGCCTCGATGCGGGACAGGGCAGCATCTACAGAGGCCTCCCAACAGCGCCAACATTCTAGCTCCGGGGACCTTCTCCCAGTGCTGTAACATGGCGTTGGGCGGTTGAACCACCGGCCTTGCAAAAAGGCCCACTCGGAGTGGACCCAAATTGGCCTTTTCAGAGGGAATGTTAATTAAGAGTCAGTTGGGAAGATGGGGGTGATGCTTACCGACGTTCCCAAAAAACGGCGTCCAGGCTGTCACCATTGCAGGCGACGCGGGGCGTGATGATAGTCTTGGTGGCAGAGCTGGAGGTCGTCTGAGCAGGCATGTTGAATTTAATGACGGATGTATGGTATGCACTGAAGGTTGGTCGAACGTTGGGGATTGACAAGGTCGATGAAGTTGAATGAAAAGAATGAATAGATGGAGAAATCAGAATGGGGGAAGGAAATTAGGCAGGTTAATAAATGTTTAGTGCAAGAAATACATTACAGTGGGTTGTCACCTCTAAATTTACCAGGCAGCCAATAGAATGACAGATGCCTCCTATAAATGACATACTCAGGGCCTACAAAGTAATGGCCACCTCTCTATCTTCTGGATTACATTAGATAGATCTTGCTGTGCGTCCATGAGGAAGGTACCTCGACCTGCCGCCCCGTAACTGCATATCTTTATCGGCTAGGTTCCATAGTTTCCAAGTTTGGTTGTCGCACACATGTATTCAGATATCGCCTCGGTGTATCTACTGACAATCTGAAATAGGAGAACGCATTTCCTGCTGTCGTCGTGATCTTCCATTGATGAGCTCTCATTTGTTGTTAAACATACAATCGGACTCTGAGCGCACTCTCCAATTCTCAGTGGGATCTCCCAGTTTTCTGGTTATTCCGTTATACGGTGATATTTGGATGTGGCAGTCCGGCGAAATGACCTTTCTGAACACGAAACATACCGAGTTGACACGGAAGTACCTGCTTTGTCAAACGACGTCCGGGATATTACCACTTTTGGAAGGTGGCGCAGCTCGCTTGTCATCTACATGGCCCTGGATGGAGCCCAGGGTTAGAGCAACCCTACCTGTTCCACTCCCTCCTCGTCACTGGGTAATTGATGACCGTCCGGCGGCGTGACATTCTTTTGGCACGAACGGCATCGTTCCTGAGCCATGCCAAAAGTCGTGCAGATGGATACTCTCATCAAACCCTTGTCATTCATTATGATTGTAAAATCTCGGATCGACATCCTTGGCATACGTATCTGCCAAAGTATGGGGGGCATGCTAGTACCACTGCGCCAAAAAGATGGATCCTGTGGTCTTTGTTTAACGGCCTAGGTGATATCAGTGATCACAAGGTTATATTCTCTGCTTCGCAGAAACCCTAACCGGGACCTCCAGACAGGGTACAATTTGACAGTATCCTTTCGCATGCGGGAACTATTCCAGATAGATCCAACACTATAGTTCATATATTCTGACGGATGCAGCCAATCATCCTTCACCGGCACCCACTACATGCCAATACAGCCACCAACAGATCAGATAAAAGCCCTACGACGCCTCACTCACCCCTCAAGACAGCCTTAACTCGTGCCTTCTTGAAAAAGTAGCAACGTTCTGGTCGTTTCTGGGGCTTAGAAATGCCGTCTTTCTGAAATCATTTCCCGTTCGTTTCTCGGTGTTTGTTTTCCTATCACTTTTATCAAGTGTTGAAGTGCCCAATCATTCGAGGCATAGTTTCCATTGACGGTAAATCGTTTTGATATGTCAAACAAGTATGTATCAACAGCCTCACTTATGTATTTCATGATCGTTCATCTAACTATCCAGTCTGCACTGAACAGCGTAAATTCCAATATGTACAACAAGTTATCAAACAACTACGGCCCTCTGACATAAGCCTGCCCACATAACCCTTATTCTCGAGCCGAAAGCTCGCCTGATACATCTTCCATAGCGCGGAGGAATATGCCATCACAAGAAACGGGAGTCTCCTCGCGTTTGTTTGAGTCAACGCCAAGGACTTTGGGGACAAGTCGGAGAGGGAAGGGCGCAAATTGGCCACCGAGATGGCCCAGAAGGCCTTGGCCCGCCGTATTAAAGTTCAGAGGGCTGCCAACTCCAAGTGTTGATTAGCCAAATCCCACCAAAACAATAATTGCTTCTATCTTCCAACCTATGTCTCAATCTTGTGACTATGGCGTCTCGTGTTTGCATTGATTCTGTTCAGTGATACGGAGGAGACGGCACTTACGGAGAGCAGGCTACTGCGAAATGCAAAGTCAAGATAACGCTTAGCCACCTCCAAAGCAATGAATCCACCCTGACTGATTAGGACTTCTCGATCTCACAGTAGTGTTCCGGAATTTCTCAGCTCAACTAGGTGCGGAAAGACGCCTCGTTGTTCGAGGGCTGGTTCGTTGTGTTCACAGTCCCCTTTTGGAGATAGACATTCGATGTTACCAGCCTCTGGATTCCGGCTCTTTCATATGTTTCGCTCACTCAAAACTTAAATTCTGTGACGGAGGAGACAATATCCCTTGTGCCGATGCAATTTTGAATGCAGTACGACATGTTGTGGATTCATCATTCCAGTTCATACTGCTACTTCACTGCTTTTATGATACTACTTTGCTCATTGCTGGAAAGGTTTGCCTGTGACCTGTTCACAACGGTTGTGTCATCTGAATATATCTCCTAGTGCTTGCTTCAAGCAGAGTTTAGGAAAGGTTACGTAACATGTCATACATTGTGTGTCTCCGCGTAGTCAACGGATTTATAACTAGTGATGTGGACAAATGTAGGATTCAACACAAAGGTTTGATGATACCGAGACCCAAAGCGCAGACTCTGAACTGCTGGACAAGATCCAATGTGTTCTTGGAACTATTAAACGCCATTGTCGCCAATAGTTGAGCCCACGTTAAAATCCCCCCTGACATGGGAAGCTTCCAAATTAACAAATCTTCGACCCGAGCATCAAACGAATAACGTTCATAGCAGCGGGAACCCACTTGTTGGTGATCCCAATTGTTTTCGGGCTCATAATGTGAGCTGGTTCCCCACCCACGCGCAGCCTAGCTGCTCTGTCGACCATGTTATCTCAATAACCGGGCTAAGATAGAAACAGCACAGCCACTGCTAGTGGGAGTATATGATCTTCTCTCTGGTACATTATTCCTGTAATTTTTGGAGCTTGCGTGATATGTCTGTTTCCAGAACCTGTACCCGCCGCCTCACTATCTCAAGGGCCCGTTTGTACGGATCTTCACTCTGGGGGCACAAAATGTTGGCGGTTCTTGCGCTATGTACCCGATGTTATGGAACCGGGAGGTGCTGGTGCGCGTCCAAGTCTGTATACGCAAGCATCTCTTGTCACAATCCGTTCATCTGCCAGTATCATGAGTCTACATTATCTTGCTTACGGTAGATACTCAACATTTGGTGATTGACTCTGACTTGATGCCCTCTAGTCAGAGGACAGATTCCAGATTATTTCGAGTTACGAAGAGGCCGACTGGGTGGCGGCACCAGCCGACGTCAGATCACAACTGACAGTTCCCGCCAGCCGCCTAGCTGTCTAGAGGTCTCTAGCAACGTTAACCTCGTCACGCGAACACTTCCTTTGACGGATGTGCTACTGTTTAGGCCCATAGCCTTTTAATTTACCATCTCATGTGAAGCTTACAGATGTAATGCAGTACTGACGTTCCACTTTCCTGGGTATCCTGGGCTACTATTCACGTGCCACTGCTTTGGTCTCAACGACATAGTTTGGTCGAAGGAATGGATAGTGGACACAGAGCAATCAACTACACAGGACACATGGACATCGCTAGCAGATGAAAGCCTGGGACGTTGGTACACAACAACCAAGCCTGTTCTATCCATCAGACGTAGGCGTTTAACTAGTTCGCTCTCTCTCAAAGTACAACACTACATGACAACATGAGTGACTGGTAAACAATATTGCCGAAACAGGGTATTAAATTGGACAGCACTCAAGATAAACTTGTTATTTATTTCTCCTTCGGGGAACCGGAACCGCTATAGCTGAGAACATTGCCCCATTTCAAATGAAACTCTTTTTTGCGTCGACGCTTTCTCACAATGGGCGGATGACTAAGGTGATTGGGTGGGCCTGTTGTCGCGTGGCTTGCATAGGGCGGGATCGGTTTCGCTGGTTTGTCGTACGAGAATCGTCCGGCTCAATGTGGCTGCCGCTAGGTTCCGAGCGAAGGTCAGAAGAACGGGCCTCGATGCGACACAGGGCAGCATCTAAAGCGGCCTCCCAACATCGCCAACATTCTAGCTCCGGGGACCTTCTCCCAGTGCTGTAACACGGCGTTGGGCGGTTGAACCACCGGCCTTGCAAAAAGGCCCACTCGGAGTGGACCCAAATTGGCCTTTTCACAGGGAATGTTAATTAAGAGTCAGTTGGGAAGGTGAGGGTGATGCTTACCGACGTTCCCAGAATAGGGCGTCGAGACTATTGCTATTACACGCGGCGCGTGGAGTAATAATAGCTTTGTCGATGACGTCGTAGCCAGTACGGCCAGGCATCATCGGGATCGTGTCGGATCAATGATTTACACTGAAGCTTGCTCGACGGGTAAGGAGGGGACAGATTGAGAAATTCAAATGTCGGGAAATGAGCGTCCCGAACTAATGGCCCTTATGGCAATTTATAGTTGCTGGCCACCCTCCAATTAAAAGAGGCCTTCATTGGATTGAACCGGTATTTTCTAGGGACAATCTTCAGATCCTGCAAGATAGGGCACATCAGTCTTGTTCTTGGCTCGGATGGAATATCTCTTAATGGTTGTTTAAATCTCACTATTCCACGCGGCCGCCTATACATACCACAGTACCCGAGATGTTTCATCACGAAGCATGATTAATACATTTTTGTCTCCTTCAGAATCTAATGTGCGTCAGCAGATCTTTCAACAGACACTAACCGCATCAACTTGATCATTCTGCTAGTTAGTTTAACACCGGGTATCCACTTGGTCTGAATGTGCAATCAGACTATGTATAGATGCCTGGAATGCTGGTGACATCACTCCAGTACGTTACAATTTCGTTGCTGCCGTTCCATTTTACGACAATAAATCAACGGTGGGATAGCAATGATGCCAAACAAGGCTATATGACAGCATTCGACTCTGCTTACGAGAAAGTCGCTTGACCTATAATCATAGTTGCGAGACAAATGGGTGTGTCCATTGTCAAAATGCCTTCTTGCAAGCTAGGCGTACATCGACCCTGTCAATCCGGCATGTACACAATAGACATCTCATTTCTATCCGATCCCACGGGTTGGGAACTAACGATGGAAGATACGAGATAAAATCTGAATGAGTACTGAACAGCATCTGAACTGGAAGCATCATTCTCTGTTTGGTTTCGTCCTAGGGTAAGTTCCATATGACGAAAGTTTGCTCACGGCAGGATGAATAGGTTCACCCAAACACGGTGCACCGACGGCTACGCACAATACTAGATTGCTAGGGCATACGGATGATGGCAATCGCCAGTCAATATAGAGATGATACTTTCGTCAGCATGGTCTGTAGGACAATCTAAAAAGGATTTCCGGTAAAACATCGTTACGTGGACCGTTAACAAGCCAATGGGATCCAAATACCAAGCTTGATCTATGGCATAACCATCAGTATCGTCCTGTTCAATTGCCGGAGGTAGGCGGGACACTGTACTGTCTAGATATTTTGTTATCAAAGCCCCCATCTTCCTCTAGGACATCATCCCGTTGTCTTGGAAGATATAACATAGACAACATCCCGTGCCGCTGAACGGTGTGAGATTTACGACAGAGACACCTACATATACCATTCTGTATTGTCATGGTCGGACACTCTGTAATGGAATATGTCATTTCTCATTGAAACCATATCCAAACGTGACGATGGCCGTGAATAGCAGATCAGAGAGCACTAACTCAGATCGCCCCAACATTTGAGGACTACGATGTCTATATGTATACATCTAAGCGCTTATGCTGCATGTCCTCTTGTTCTGCTTTGGTTCTTCACCTTTGACAACTTTTCAACTTGTCTATTCATCAAGAATACGTGCCTTTCGAATGGAATTCCTCTCGCTGTGATCGAGCGAGCATGTGTCAAGAACCTCACTCTTTCGCGTAATTAATGTTAGTCTATCCATTAAGCCTGCATTGTCGTTGAGAATGGCCCCGAACAACGAGAATCGTCTCTCACATCAGCACGGCCCCTGAGATGATCGCCTGAGATACTACTTCTTTTCTAAATGAAGAATAATCTAATCCTTTTGGCGCAACCGAGAGCAATGTGTCATCGGGACAAGTGGGAGTCTCCCCGCTTTTGCGAGGGTAAACCTCATGAACCTTGGGGACGATTGGGACAAGAAAGGGCGCAAACTGGCTGCCAAGATGGCCCACAAGGGCTTTGCCCTGCTAATAAAATCTCAGCGGGTGGCCAGCGTAAAATAGTAATTTGACAGATTCCATTAAACGGAAGTTGTGTTGGTTTTTTCGGATAGATCTCAAGGATTTCCCTGCGTGTTTGCAGACGGAGTTTGGGTCCTGTGGAGGAACTGGGAGGTCCGCGGGGCGAGATTCCGCTGTCAAGAAGGCCTACGAGGGCTTGAGAGATGGGGTTAGAGTCGATCCTCTCACCAATTTCAGTAGGAGATCAATTTCACACGTCCCTGGATGTAGTTTTGCAGCTATATTTTGCCTGGCTTTTGCGATGCTTGTGTATATGATACTTTCTATATACGCCGATATGGAAAGGTTGTTCCGGCTCAAGACCAGAAATGATGACATACTTTCCGGTCGATGGAGCGTTAATATATTTGTCGTCGTGGTCCAGGTGACATTGATGTCTATCCTCACCTCGAGGAAACGAGACTTTGCTCGGAAACGACTAACTGTGCCTAACTGGCCCTGTAGAATGTGTCGGACCTTGGTAACTGTACACGGATGCCCTATTATAATCAACACTATATCATGAACATCGGGGAATTTGTTGTTAGTGCATATGTTATTAATCTCTCTATACGAAACGGCGCGCTCTATCCTGGGGATAAGTCTACATGGCGACCATGGTAGTTCACTTTGGATTTCGGTCCGACGGTGCACAGGGTGGCACAGATATCTTAGGCCTTGTATCCAAGATGTGGGCCTTATCTTTAATTGGGGGTTACTTCCCGCTTGGTTTCACCTTCATTGTGGCTCTCCGCCTGCCAACTGGAGCCTGAAGACCCAAGGCAACATGGTCGACGGCGGTTTGCTTTTGTACCTTAAAGGCTCTCACACCACCTTGCCTGCGCTGATGGCCCAATTTTCTACCGGCCGGTCGTTGCTGAATTTGCGTCTTGGTAACCCCGGGGAGTCGGGTTTTGGGGTCTACCTCCTGACGAGGCCCAGTGGTCCCATTTGTGTGGTTGCCTGGATTCATCGTCATGTTAGAGGCAACAATTAGGCTTTCAATAGGTTATTACTTACTAACGACAGGTTGTGTAGCTTTGTTTTGTTTGGTCAAGTCACTAGTTTCGACGGAAACACCCGCTGGGTGATTTTCTAACCCTAGAGCCAACGTCAATCATGAGTCCGTTATATGCACACTCCCACGTTCAAATTGAACTTACCAGAGGGGTTGTTTCTGATGGTTGGGTTGGGAACAGGCAGTCTGGGAAGCTATCCATCGACTTGCCTGGCACCCAATACCATGTCGAACTGTCCCGTGGTGTCATTGCGAAGAACGACGTTCGCATGATCGACCGTCATGGTCGTAACAGCCGTCCGGGTGCTGTTAGGGCCATGGCTATCTTCATTGTCTAACGATGTCGTGTCCGAATTGATATTGTTGCGCCCGGAATCGTTGGACTTATTCCCTAATTGTACCAAGAAGACTGGAGTTAGCACACACTCTCAAAGCAATCGCGCCTGTGCTGTGGTAATGGTAGGACACCAGAGGGATTCAACCAACTAACCAATGATAAAATGCTTCAACTCGCAAGCCGAGCCTGCATCAGACTGTACGCTTTCGTTATCGCTATCTGAAAGTTCAGCCTCGCGCCGCGCTTCCTCCACTCGGGAGCGCATGTTCTTAGTTCTTGGGGGCATTATGGATGCTATGGGTAAGTGAGACTAGTTAGCAAAACCCCAAATTGCAGATAAATTGCTTTCACTGAATACTAACGACTGGGTTTGTCGGATCAACGGAAGTCCTCGCGGGCCAAGCCCTTTTGCGAATTGCGCAAAGGCTGCGGCGCAACGGGTGTGTCGGATGGGATAGGTAACAGAAAGTCACAATTTATTCGGGTGGTCGTTCCAAGTGAGGAAGCCTTTGTGCTTTTTGATTGTCGAGATTCGTGTGAATTGCGCACACAAAAAGTGTAGGAAAGGTAAAGGTTGCTTGGTCCGCGAGAGAAAGTAAAGGAGCAAGTATTTTGGAAAACTTTTTCAGTCTAGATTCACGGCCATGAAGTCTACAAGAATCACTTGAATAGTTTTCAGGGGTCTCAAGTATGCGGCAAACGAAAAAGAGGGCTCAGGCACCGAAAACTGACATATTATTTCTGGAATAGTGCTGTGCCCCACCACCGGGTATATTGTAGCGGCCATTTTGTAATTCGCCGCTTTAGGAAACTAACAATTTTCACCACAGCCGGCGTTATGAGGTGCTCGTAGCATGCAATAAAGCGGGGCATATGCAACATATCGATGTCTTCTGTTTGCAGTACCCATGGTGAATTTCAAGGTGATCTCACAACAACTGTAGGAGTATGAGTCGCCGAATTAGAGCCCCATCATAATGTCAAGACTGTGGCTATCTCGTAGAACATAACTCTGTTGTTTTGCGTTGCGTAAATTGCAGACAAAGTGCTTGTCAACCAATCATCAAAGGTTCAGCAGAACAAAGGGAGTAGCTCCTTTGACGTTATGCAGTGTAGCGCATATAGACAATAATGAACACCACAGGACTGTTGCAGTCAGATTATTAGCGATTCCTGTCAAGCTATAAGCTAACTAGTTCTTATCAGAAACCACACGCAATCCAAAGAATTTGGTCCTGCACATGCTAAATGTTAATCTCCCCCCTCATGTCTGGTAAAGAAAGCCACCTGTGACGCTCTTTCATGAGCCAGGCCATCCAGTAGAACAATTTTCTTGGTCCATCTCCACAAACTACAGTTTTCGAGCCCTTACTGAAGAGTTTCAAAATTCCTCTGTTGTTTCACCCAGATCATTCCTAGTGCAAAACCCACAAATTACTCTAGATTCTTTAACAGTCACTCTTCACCCTGAGTCCCCAGTGATCACCACAGGTTATAAACTAGTAGTGTGGCGTTCACGATTGTCTAGTTATCTACATTGTCAAAATGAGCTCACGTGACGTCTTCTCATGTCATGAATGGCAAGTGTGTCCTTCTATGGAGTCGTGTCACACCATACCAATCCCAATCTCCATTGTTCAAGCCACTTTAACCTGCTCCTTTGTGTGTCATCAGTTTCCACAGTGACCTCTTATCTGGGTAAGGTTTTGCGTAGGATGATACTAAAAGTACGTCTTACCACAGGGCTCAATTCCGCTGTGGGTCATTATGTCGTAATCTTCCTTGATCTATGTGTAGAGATCTTTAACCCCTACAGCAAATTCAAGTCTGAGCCATGGTAACAATAGTTTCAACAATGGGATGTCCTTTTCTATAGAGTTGACTGATTCACGTCATGTTTCACAACCAATGTTACTCCTGGTTGATTTGTGGGTTGCCGTTTTCACGCCAGAATACAGCTATAAATTTACAAGTGCAACGGCCAGTGTTAGGGTATTGTTTGAATAGGGTTAGTCGCCAAAAGTTACAGTGCGGCTAACAGTGTAGGCACTGCGTAACAGGTCTTTGCAGATGTCACCAGCTGCCACACGTATTGGGCATTGAGCAATGATCAACAGTGGTGTCTCGACAACATATCGTCACGAACGTGCTTCATGAGCATAACTAGTCTTTATATGAGGTTCAGGAAATTCTTGAAAGACACCCTCTTTGTTGTTGCTCAACAAGAATGCTATCGGGCATGTAGTAGCCCTACAAGTTTGATATTTGACGGCCACATATCCGCCTGGCTGTGACAAAATTAGTGGCATGTGGTGAGGAGCATCTCGGAGCTGGATGGTTTGTCCTTCGAAACGTTATATACCCCATTGATATCTAGCGTGCTTCATCTTGCCAATATATGGATATGGATGGCGGACATCGTGAGAGACTCTGAAGCCTCCACTCCACACAGCACACAGAGAATGCCTGATGTCCCCTCAAAACGATCAAGGCCCCAACAGCGTCAAGTGAAAGGCGCTGCTTAACACAAGTTCATAGAGAAACACATCCGCCCGAGTTTTAGTATCAGACTTATCACCCTTTGTGGCTTTCTTTGATGCCTTCGAGTCGGTTTGTGCCCACATGCGGCCGAGACTGGTTACACCTGTCTATCCGGCTATGCACGTCTGTACAAAGGCATACATGCGTATTGTTGAGGCACAATGCAAAAAAGTAGATAACCCAAAAAGTAGATACATACAACACCGGGTATTCGCACGTGGTCACCCACCGTACTACTAATCCAGCGCTCTGTGGCTTGACTATGGGGGAGCAGACGGGACCCCGTATTTTCCACAGGCTATGGTCGTATGTGAAAGGACTCAGCTCAAGTGAGTCTTATATGTGCAGTTTGTCTTTTCCAAGGCCAGTCAACCGCAGTAGTGGTCCGAAACTTGGGGCTAATCCCAAAGGCAGGTATCGTAAGCAGCCCTTATATCACGACATCACTGTAGTTCCAATCCATGTATAACACCAGAAAAGCAAAATGCCAGAGAGACTTTCTAAAGTGACTTGCGGTCTTCTGCTACGGGCAAGCTACCACAAACAGACGTATAGGGTGTTGAGTCGGGCTGCTAGTGCATATGGATAGTGTTCAAAGCCATCGCGTCGGGGATTTAGTCCAGGTTAACAAGCACTACTCACTTATGGAGATCTGTCGAAGCTTTCATGTAACCCGAAATAGAGTTGGCTAGTTGCCTTATTTTCTACTCAAATCTACACAGGAAATGGAAAACCGGAAGGGGTAACGTCTGGGTGTTGAAGGATCTCTTCGATGCCCAGTGTGCAGTATGACAGCTGCATTAGATCATTTCTATGAAACGAGAAGGTGTCAAGAGCTCCGAGAGATGAATTATTACTGCTAGTTCCAGGGATATGATGGGGGAAGAGATTTAATGCGATCATTTACATAAATCCCATGATTCAGGTACGTGAGATGCTAGATGACGTGAGCCATATTCATGAAGCCCGTCAAGTAACATGTAGACACCACACCTAACGAATAGCTGCGTATATTCCGTCACCTGAAATGGCCATCTTTGCGAGATTAATGGCACATGTACCAGTGGGCTGGACTCCCACGCAAGAACATGCCCGCCAATACGTCCGGCAGTCAGGTCAATTGAATACCGAACTTTGTTCCCAAAGATCCCATGCACTTGACACATTCTATAGTATATTACACTATCATTCAACGTCCAAGCAACTATTACATTGTTAGCCTCTTGTTCCGTAGACAACTACCCGTGGTATTCCCTATCTTTCGGCCTAATCAAGCCATTTTCCAAGGCGCCAACCTCTAATGTTTGGTTCGTCATCTCTGTGAGTGTTGCGGGCTCTTGGCCCATCCACACATCTGGGTCGTCCAATTATGGCAGGAACTCTATATGTTAGATAATGCCCTTCTGTTTGTCAGTTGCATGCTTTACGTATAAACTTGGCAGGTTATGACGCTATCAAAACACCACGTTCTACGCCTGTCTAATCGGCATTTTAAACCACTCCCCTTCAAACAACCGACACAGCGATACCTTAGTCACCTAAGCTTCCTTACCTTATTATTCTTCATTGGCCACAGCATTGTTAGTGACTTACACACCAATTTCAGACATGGTCCTGTTTGTTTTCGAGGACACACGAGTCAGCGCCTA